>JAHDVE020000671.1:0-82782 GCA_022606495.2 Halesus radiatus
TTTCTGAAACCCTTTTGCAACATATTGAGGATGTCACCGAAGAATCTCCTTTAAAAAAATTAAAAAAAACTGAAACCATGGATCACAGATGGCCTAATTTTTTGTATTAAAAAACGGGACAAGCTCCACAAAAATTTATTTAATAATCCGGACACGCAAGCCCAAATATTTTATAAAAAATACAGAAATATATATAATAATCTCATTAAAACTACAAAAGAAAACCACTATAGAGAGAAACTGTCCAGAGCCGGTAATAATAACAAAAAAATCTGGCATATTATCAAAGAAATATCTAACACTGATCACCCAATACCACCAATCAATAAATTAAATATCAATGGCCAAGACATCTCCCTAATAGACCATCCAGACACTGTGACCAACCACATAAATGAATATTTTTGTAATATCGGTAAAAACCTAGCATCACAAATTTTAAATAAGACATCAACGGATGAAAATGCTCTTGCCGGTGTAATCAATCAATCTACCAGTGAAATAAATAATATACTGTAGAATCGCGGATTACATAACTACTCCCACAAAAAAAGTCAGGCTCGCGCTCAGTGTCAGGTTATGTCCGCCGCCATCTTGCACCGCCGCCTCTACCGGATATCCAATCCATAGACACGTGATGACATTGTATAATAGACAATCGCAATGTTGCATCCATATCGGAGATAATAATTACGTTACAATACTCACATTAGACTCTACTAACTCTGCTGAAATTTCAAAAACCATTAAAGAATTAAAGCCCTCTCACTCATGCGACAAAATATCCTCAAATATACTGAAAATAATTGAACCCTTTATAAACCAACCACTAGTACATGTCATTAACCTCAGTCTCAATAAAGGTGTTTTCCCAAACAAACTCAAACTCGCTTTAGTTCAACCAATTTTTAAGACCGGAACTCCTACTAATATAACAAACTACAGACCCATTTCCATATTATCATCGCTGTCAAAAATTATAGAAAAAATGACTCATCGGCCATCTTACAAAATACAACATTCTCTCGTCAAACCAGTATGGCTTCAGAGAAGGACTAAACACAGATTCAGCTATTTTAGAACTAATGTCACATATAACACAAGCCCTAGACAAAGGTGATAAATGTTTGGCGATATTTCTGGATTTAGCTAAGGCATTTGACACAGTTTCTCGCCCAATCCTTCTAGCTAAGCTCCAAAAAATCGGAATAAGGGGTTTGAATGGTTCAAATAGTGGTGGGCGAAGCGGCTCGGTTAAGTGAGCCGGATCACTAAATCAACTCTCTGTAAAGACAATCCACATGAAAACTGGACGAAAAAAGTATTGTGTAAGAGCGTCTTAAGGACGTCTTTAGGAGGGGCAACGGAGCGAGGAAAAGGGCATGGTGCGGGGGGGACGTGAACCGTCATTCAATCGAGCCGGATCACCGAACCGGTACACTACAAAGAGCTGATTTAGGGATCCGGCTCACTAAACCGAGCCGCTTCGCCCACCACTAGTACAAATCATACTTATCAAGGACTTAAAAGTACTCAATACAAAATCCTTATATATCAAACACATATCCTCCTATTTTAAATTCAAATATATAAAAAAAAAATATTGTCAGATCAAACTACAATACTAGATATTCCAACCAAACCAATTATATTATTCCAGCAACAAAAACATCAATGGCTCAGTCACAGTTTAATTTCCTTGCTCCTAAAATCTTCAATAATTTAACAATTGAAATAAAGGCAACAACTAAATACCACAGTTTTAAGAAGGCGCTTGGGGACTTATTAATGAGTGATTGTGATAGTGTTAGTAGCCTATTTCTCGTATTCAGATAGAGGTGTATATGTTGCTTAGGTGTGTGGGTATATATGTGTATGTTCACTTTTACATTCTTGTGTATGTGTGTGTGTATATGTATACATACATAAGGATGTGTGTTTGTGTGTGTACATATGTGTATATAACTGTGTGTTTGTGTGTGTCCATATGTGTATATATGAGTACATATATGTATATATGAGTACATATATGTATATATATGTACATATATGTGTATATTACATACATATGTGTTTGCGTGTGTATGTATGTGTGCACATATGTGCACATGTGTACATGCTTGCACATATAAAAATAAAAATAAAAGTATATTTTTGTGATCTAATCCTTACGCATGTCTTTTTCTCTTTTCTATCTTGTACTTTCTTTTATAATTTTTCCAATTGTCAGCATGTTAATATAATTAATATAATAAATCCATATGTTTACACTAGACTTCATACAAAGTAACTATACTCCATTGGTCACCATGAAACAGGCAGCCGCCTAGAATGGTGATCTAATGTATCTACTCCATGTAAATGTCTCCATTAAATATCATATATTTTATAAATAAATATTGTGGATACACTGGCAAAAAACGTTAACACTAAAATGGCTGTTTTGTATCAACTTTAAATTTCTTTATCAAATTCAATAGTATTATTATAATGCAAAATCGAATTAAATTTTTTTCCAGTACAAAAATTCACTTTGATTCTTTGAAAAAAAAAATTGTGATTTGCATTGTACAAATGGAGTAAACATCAAAGTTCGAAATATGGGTCACATAAATGAGGCCAATTGGCTACATTGAGATCTCCAGAGACTTGCAAAATGCCTATATGACTGCACAAGTCGTTCTGGAAAAAAAATAGAAAAAGCAGTGGTGTTACCTTTCATCGGTTTTGCCATAATCAATATACTGTAAATTGGTCTTTTTATTGTTGAAAAAACTCAAAGAGCATCTCAAGTTGGTACGCGCCGTCAGTAACAAATGCTCCGGTTCGCGACGGTGCGGTCTGTTCGTTCACGGTCGAAAGGATTCGGGCTACATCGACAGCCGCTTCACCCCCCTTCGTATTTCACACGCGGGAACAACTTTTTAGACTGATTTTGCTAGGAACGTTGACTTTATTTATTTACGTCTGTGGTGATTTGTAGCTTTTTGTTAACTGATTTACTGGTAAATTTATATTTAAAATTACAGACATTTTTTTAATTTAGCATGACTCTGTGTTCTGCCAGTTTATAGAGCGTCATAATACTACATTATTAAGTCAAAATGTCAAATTTCTGACTTTACGTTCTTTTGCCACGATATACATATATGTACATTGTTTATCAAGATATTTTTACCACATTGTTGCCAAACTAAAGAATCTGTACTTAGATTAAATTAGATTCAACACGACAAGCATAAAAGTTGCTCCTTTCTCAAAGAGGTTGTGGATGAATAATCTAAAGCTAAATTCTATACAGAGAAAGAAGTCTATGCAAATTTCATTACTCCAGATCTGACCAGTTTCTGCTTTGTACCTAAAATTATTAGGAGACTATATCTTCACTGACCATTGCGCTCTTTGACTCTTCCATCTTGGTGACCTCCCTCTTGCCCATCTCTATCTGCTGCTCCAGGGGCTGCATCTTCTGGCGATGCTCCTTGACGAACTTGTTGGCGGCATCCCGGTCTTTAGTGATCTCGTCCACCCGACTCTTGAGGCCCTCGTACTCCAGCCACAACTTCTTTTTCTCGGAGAGTTCGATCTCCTTCTCCATGTTTTTGCGCTCCTGCATGGAGTTAATCTCTGTCTGCATGCTGGCGGTGGTAGAAACAAAAATGTAATTAGTATTTTTATCGGTTATTATTTTAATAAACATTCGTAGGTTACGAATAACCTGACAATATTTGGAATTCCTCCCACTACAATCATTATAAGCGGAACATATTGCTCGGGTCGAGATGGAGGACTTAGCTAGCAAAGGATTAAATCTGCGAGCCCAGGTTGGGAACACATAGCATTTGTCCACTGAGCTACTAACTGTAATAATGTATACCAACTTTAACCTAACAGAAGCTGCTCTAACATAATGTAGCGTTACCTCTGGCTTTATCATACTTTAACGACCGTCACCAATCCTACTAAACAACTGTTGAGCTGAGTTTTAGCCTCAACACTGCTCAAATGCACAACTACGCTCTTCCCAGCAAAACTTTCCATCAAGTAATGTTCTAATTTACAATCAAGTCTGCGAGCAACAGAGGAGAAGTTATAAAAAGTGTCAATAGAGTGAGCATACGAGTATATCAGCAAAATATCAAACGTCATTTGATTTGCAACCCAAATAATAAATGACAAATAACCAAAAACATGTTTTTGGTATGTTTTAAACAAAATTGAAGAGAACCTAACTTATTCTCTTTAACATATAATTCTTTTGTTGTCTCACGTATGGACTACTGTAATAGTGCATATGCTGGTCTCCCCCAGAAACAACTCAATAGGATCCAGTCTGTCTTCAATGCTGCGGCGAGAATTATATATAGTGAGCCTAAATATTGTCACATAACTCCACTTCTAAGGGATCGCCTTCATTGGCTTCGATGCCCTGAAAGAATAGAATTCAAGATTTGCTTAACAACCTTCAAAGCACTCCACGAAAAGGCACCAATCGTTAATTAAAATCGTATAAAATGTATTTAAAAAAAATTAAAGTTTGTGAAAATAATATTTAAAAAAATTAAGGGTTTTAACTCTCATTCAGAATACTGTAAATTATTATGAATGTACTCTATCAATTCTTCCTGGTTGTTATTTAATATCCTTATATCCTCATTGAGCTCTTCAAATTTGTGGAACATCTGTGTGTAAGTATCGTCGCTGTCATATAGATTTTTAAGTTGAGAATTCAAGGTTTTGAATTAGTCTTTGAGTTTGTAAATCTTTTGCTAGTCCTTTTGCTTCTCTTCTTCCGTTTTGCTCTCGTGCTTTTTCTTCTTGGATATTATGGTAAATTTTATGAATCTGCTGGCGGCCTCCCGCAGAGCCGTACTTACTTACAACCTATTCAAGACTATAAGTGCCTTTTTCTCAGTTTTCCCCATCTGGAGAGTGTTGCTGACCACCACGACCATTATTGAAACAATAAAAATACCCCACACCACCACGAACAGAATAATGAATCTACCGAAGGGAGTAATCGGGAAATAGTCACCAAAACCCACAGTAGTCATGGTTATCATTGTGAACCAGAGAGCATTTGGGAATTGTTGAAGGTCCATTTTAAAGCTGGGATACTATCGCACAATTGGTCTTTAGCAAATCTGGATGGCCAAAGCAAATATTACTATACTTAATGAAAAGAAACCCACAATAAGCAATGCAGGAGAGTCTTTGAAGAGGCACTTGAATGCGTACTCGTAGTCTGCATTGCAGCCGTGGAGTTTACAAAGGCGCTGAGAACGTGGGTTCATGTAGATTGTTTTATGGAGGACGGATCTTATGAGCACATAACACCTGATGAGGCCGAGCAGAGACATTAGCTCGTTAACATGGAATGTATAAGTTTGGCCAGTGAATGTTCCGCCGATGAGCATGGAGTACTCCGTGAGAAAGGGATGGGGTTGTAGGAGGAGGAGGACACTCTCAGCAATGAAGTACCAAATATAATTTGTGCTGTATAATGTCTCGCTGACATGCATGCTTTTTTGCTATTTCTTCAATGTCAATATTTTCTTAATTCTGCAAAAGGAGTAAAATACTATAGGAAAAAATAAAAAAATAAAATATGGATTTGTTTTTATTTATTTTTAAAAAATTGAACGAATATATATTTTTATAAATTATTGAGTACTTGAGAGAAGTGAGCATCCGGAACAAAAATATAGATTAATTGTGAGCATCGGTTCATAATCTTGACTATTGCTATTGTATGATAGTTCACTCTACGTTCAACACATTTTAGGAGGTATATAATATAGAGTTTTTGCTAAAATTACATAAACCACGATGAGGATGAGATTTATAAATACAATAAGACTCATGGAATCTTATAGATTTCTCACATTTTAGAAATAGAATTTGGTGCTTTCACCGTTTTCCAGAGGCGTAATGTCGTGCTCTAAGTTGCTTGATTTGGGTTGGAGTGATTACACCTCCTCATCATGTTTATTATAAATATTGTCGATCTTCATAATTGATTCAGTCTCTCAGTTTCGATCTCTATGTTATTAATCCTTATTGTACTTTTTTTGAATTATATAGAGGAATATAATATCTGTATCAGTATAAAGTTTATTGCAGTAACATTTAGATAGAATTTACTTTATCAATAAATATATTTTTTAATAAACTTTCGCTAATATAGATGTTATTTGTTTTTTTATTATTATATTTTAAGTTAGAAGTTTGAGGAAAACATAGAAACCTAGTTGAAAACATTTATTTGAATACACAAATACTAAAGTATATCATTTTTGATTGTCACATCCACGCATTACGCATGTTTTATTCAAATCTCTTAAAACTTGAACTTTCTCGATTGATCGACTTATATTCAACTATCGTAATGCTTGTGCCATCACATGAGACTGTTATAGCGATCCTATCTGTTTTGACCCCGTAACCCTTCTTTTTTGATTTTTTTTCATAAGTCTATAATAATAAAAAAAATATTAATATTAGTATGGTTTATATTAAATATCTTACTCTCGAAATCTAGTTTCGCGTTCTTTAATACATTAATTGAACTGAGTTTATAACTTAGTCCTTAACACTCTGAATTCTCCTTCTTGTTTCCTTAGTATCTGTTCATATCTCGTTTTGTTCCGCTCTTCAGTTCTTGCTTTCCACTTTTATTATTCCTGTTTCTCTAATTAGACGAGCTTATCTCTCACCGCACCAGCCTAAGCGTACTCGCGGATTTTGATGAGAGCTTCGACATTATTTCTGAGTCTCAAGACGTGGGAGGAATACTTCGTCTTTGGGATTTCTGCTGATTTAAGTTTATCTAGAAAAGAGAGCAGCTCGACTTAGTGTTGGGCTTGTAGAGCTTCTTCACATTGTTTGGCTCGATCGATATGATCCTTGAGTCTTGCCTCCCATTCCTATTGGAAATGCAAAATAATGTCTTCGCACTTGCGCTAGGCTTCGAGTCGATTCTACTTGTTAACTTGGGCGATATTGGAGAGCTTCTTGCGAGCATTTGATTATTTGATAGTTTGGAGGCGTATCTTGACTTGGTCAGCTTCTTTAAATTGTCCTTGAGCAATGTGTTCTTGCTCTTGTTGGCGTAGAGTTTAGATTAGGTTGATTTCGACTAACGAGTCACTCCAACAAGTTGTCAAATTCATCTCTTTTTATTTTTTTGGTATCTAGTAATATTTATGGTTTTTGTGAATTATATTTATGTATATGCTATTTGTATATTTAATATTGGGCGACTTCAGTTTGTGAGACACAAAGCGACATAATATTTTTTATTATTAAAACATATTTAAAAAACAGTATTAACCAATATTTAAATTATTTTATTTAGTTCATATTTGGGTTGAATATATATATATATACTCATTTTTTTTGTCTAGATGATGAACTATACTCTTAAGTTATATTCTCTCGTCTCATATTCCGAACTATTTTTGAAGTAATTGAAGCAGTTCAAACCTCTAGAGTTTGGTTAGGCTATGAAGACACTCCTGAATTGCGTTGGGACCAATGTCCATTATTATGTTATGCAGATAAAAGAAGGTGAATGCTCCCATCAGTAGTTGGCAGTCCATTCTATCAGTAATTCCTCCGTGGCCTGGAATCAAATTAGCAAAGTCCTAGAATAATAATAATAAATTTAAAACAGTTATATATTTAATAAAGGCAAACTTACTTTTATCTTTATGGATCTCTTCAACCCCGAGGCGAAGAAGCCACCGAAAGGGCCAATTATACTCGCGAACATCGCGAGAACAAGCGTATGTATCTGAAGCTTTGTAAAGTTCAGCGTTACCACCTTAAAATCTACCTGTGCAAATACGTTTGTCAATGTTGTTTAGCAAATTTAATGTTGGAAAGGCACTACACCCAATCCACTCATCGGACATAATAGATAGTTGAACTAGGAAATCGAATGACTTAGCAGCAGTGAAAACAGTAAGGTGACGACGGCCCCTCCCACATAACCTTCCCATGTTTTTTTGGGGGATAGACTTATGAGCTTATGGCTACCAAAGAAGTACCCAACCAGATAGGCGAATATGTCATTGCAGACTACCAGCAAGGTCGGAATCAGAAACCAGCAAAGACCTTCATAAATGTTGAGTATCATTGCTCCTCCAGGCAGACAAATCATAATGAGAGCGAGACAAGTCCATCCGAAGAGTCTGAACTGGTATTTCATGAACCCTTGCTCCAGAGACAGAACAAACATTAGAAACGCAATAATGACGAGGACGAAAGTCACAAAGGTATGGTAGCGAAGAAGGCTCTAGAGCCATTGATGCTGGCTTAAAAGACTGGGAACTTTATATGTGATGAGCTTACCAATAAGAAAATAGTTGACCACCGTGAACAAATACCATGGGAGGATTGGCGTGATGGGGATCTTGTGCTATCTCTCGAAATATCTGCGAATTCCGATGACCTCTCTGAACATTCCGAAATTCAGCAATATCACAAGACAGGCGGAGTAGAAATTACCCATGGATAGGATGACGATAAATGCCACCAGCATATAGATTGTAGTTTTGGTTCTTTCAAAGAAATTAGCGTTGATTTTGGTAGTAGTAGGAGTAATGATAGGTGGCACTTATTTTTTCTCCAGTGCTTCTTCATCGAACTCATTCGAAGTTGCTGACTCTTCTGCTATTTTAGAGTTACTCATCTTATTTGTCGATATTTTTTTTTTATGGAATATATGTGTATATTATATAATATTTAGGTAATTTAAAAAAACATATATGTTTCGCTAAGAATATGATATAACGTTGATTTGTTTACCTATTAAATATTTTTTTTATTGACGTGGAAAAATAGACTTTTAGGTGCCTTTTTTTTATAAATATCTATTTTTTATTTGTTAAACTCTAAGCTAACTTTAAAATCTCATATCTAAAGTGATCAATTTTCGAATGAACAATTTAGTCGATTTAGATCAAATTGATTTTGTATATGGGGGGTTAGTTAGTTGTGTTGGGGCTAAGTTAGTTGGGTTAAGTAGCTGGGTTGGTTAGTTGCCAAGGTCAGTTGGGGCAAGGTTGGGGTTAGTTGGGTTGGGGTTTGGGGTTGGGGGTTGGGGTTGGGGTTAAGGCCTTTTAAATAAATTCCTCCACTCCGAAAACATATAATAGATTTAGCCAAAACATTTTACTCCAAATTAGAATCGAATCCCTCTATATCCAATCTCGGCCGCTGGACCCCCAGCACCGACCCCCTCCGTCTCCGCCCAAATTCCATCTTATATCCTCCATTACCTTAGTGAGCGGGCTTAAATATATATCAATTTACAATGTATTATTTATTTTTTCTGTTCCTGTGTATTTTTAGCTTCGGTGCAGTATTTTCTTTTTTCTTTTTTCAAGTGTAGCTTAACTTTTATTGTAGCTTTTCAAGTGTAACTTAACTTTTTTCAAGTGTAATTTAACTTTTGTGCATGTTTCCTATTTTTTTTTCTTATGTGATTTAAAAATGATGTATCTGTATGTAAAAGCCCTCTGGCATTTAAATAATAAAATAAAATATCTCTTTAAACAAAGAACTCTATTTGACAATGTCCAAACTGCTCGCGATACTAGATCCAAGGGGCATTTATATACACATAACTAATGACCGAATTCACAGACCTACTTATTTTGAAACATGTGCATTTCAATTCTTAATAACTCCCTCCGACTAGACAGGCCTTTAACAAATTACACAAAGGCTAGCCGCGTGCATTTGTTCGGACCGGAAACAATCGTAAAGCTTAAAGCACCCTTAAATAATAGTTTAGAAAGTCGGGATAATTTTACAAAGGACACTCGGGGACCATAATAAACTGGTGGCCCGCCAAACAAAACGGGTCATAAACCGACCATTACTCAGATCGGAAGGACCTCGGTAACCGTGGGACCAGTCAGCTGCGGCCGAATTAGGTAATAGGCGACGCTAGCGCTAGGGAACCGTCGCAAATTTTCCGCGAGACGGAACAAGGGAGAACTATATCCCTACGAGACAGATGACCACCAGCCACAGAAGAAGCTAGTCGTCGAGACAGTTGAGTTCAGAACCCCAGCTCGGGAGATTGCCCCATCCCCACCATTCGGAGAGGGCGCCCAGGCCGCGGGACCAGTGGAGTTGCGAACGCAGGTTACAGGAAGTTGGACGTCAGGACTCCGGCGCGGGAGGTTGTTCCATATCCGCCCTTCGGAGAGGCCGCCCAGGCCACGGGACAAGTCGACTATACGCTTCCGCCCAGGAAGGTACCCATTCTCACCCCTCAGAGAGGCCACCCAAGTCCTTTGACTGCAGTTGCTGCTGACGTCCGGCCAAGAAATTACTGGTCTCCGCCATTCGAAAACCAGCCACGGGACTCTGGATAGTCATCGTAACAGGGAAGTGCTTTTGAACTCTTGCTGTAATCCTCCCATCGCCCAGTGAAATTAGTTTTAAGAATATAGACTTTTACGTACAATAAGCCAAATGAATCTCTAGTTTTAAGAACAGACTTTTCGTAGACTTAAGCAACGTGAATCTCTAATTTTAATGACCTTTTTATACCTAGTTAAGATTAAATTTAGTTTAAGACTAACCCCTTTAGCTGCCAAATAAATCACTTATTGTAATTACCTAAAGCGAGTTTCAGTTTCTACCTTGTTACGTAACCTCAGTAGATTCCTAAAAGGGGTACTTACCTCTTGTAAAAGGACACCAGCGCCAGAAGCGGCCGAAATCAAGACCTCGCACGAAGACACATTCCCGCTCTGCTCAACAACACCTTTCATTCACCGCTCGGAACCAGCCTTGGAAACACGCTCCCGCCCCCCGCTGGAGATGGCCTCCCCGGTCGCCACCAACTGCGACCCGAAGAGGTGCACGCGAGCAACATCCTAGGATGGATGATAATTGCTTCCACGGAAACCCCAATTGCCAACAACCTAAACCGTGAGCTGTCTTTACATTTTCCCCTCTGTTGGTGTTGTAATTCATTCAAGTCACAGTTTACATGCCCGTTTTAGAGAATACAACAACAAAATAGTATCATTATTTTGAGGTTAGGTTAGCCTACTGTTCACCATAACTACATTCACCATGTCTGTACCTTCCTCTGAATTAAACCACTGAGTCTGAAAGCATACGGTAGTTTCACTTGACAAAGTATTCGAGTCTGGTTCCCAATTATAAGACTGCCTGTCGGCCTACGACCCTGCAGAAGAGCTCCTTGGCCTGTCGAAACTGAGCTAGTCAAAGGCCCAGAGCCGAGCTCCCTGGAGGGACGCCCCTCACCGAGTAAGTCTGTACAAATGCTCTGTCTCCCGTAACTGCACTTTCCCAACCTTCCTCCTCTCCTTCTCCCGCGTTCCTACACCCAGTCAAATCCCAACTTAACAACCTTTTTGCGTTATTTCTAGAGATAATATTACCCATCAACCTAATTAGCGTATTTTCAATGACTTACTTATCCCTTTCGTTAAAACAATATCCGGCTAAAGAAATTTTAGACACTTTACACAAAGCTAAACAATATACTTCCACTGGCCATTAGACTGGACACAAATTACGATAAATATAAATTGGACACCAAGATTTGGATCACTAGCCAAGAAAGATGAAAATTCAATGATTTTTTTAAAAACATCCTTATAAGTATGATCAATGTTCAATCGACGAGTCAAACTTTTTATCATAACATTATACTGTAAATTGTAAACTTTGCCCGCTCTCGGCACAGGTTCTCCTAGTGACACAGGTACAGTACCATAACCCTTTTATAACATTAAGATTGTATAGATGGCACGCTAGACACAACATAAATGTATAGTTCTACCAACACACTCTTCGTCCTACAGGTTTATTATAAAAAAGCCAATTGGTGTTCAGCAATCTTCCATCCTTAATACATGTTCTGCCCAGAGGAGCTATTCCAGTAGAATAAATTTTAACTGCTTTTCGTATATAATTAGGTATACGTACAAATAATATAATAATAATAAATACCGTCTTAGCTCGTCCAATGACACTCGTCTTGCCACCCAATCCGAGGACAATGGCGCACACAAAAGTTGACTTTCCTGTTCCATTTGGACCAATTATAAGATTTAATGAAGCTCCCGGAAATACTTCGACCTGACGAAAAGTGCTGCAAAGATATGTGAAAGAAATGTAAAATCATTTTGTGGTGTCATTTTCAATAAAATGAATAAAAGGTGTTTGATATAAACCACTATTTAATACATAAATACAAATTACTTTAATACATAAATACAGATTATTTACAGATTCTGATGAGGGAAGCTTCGCTAGGGAAACATGTTGATATTTATGTATGATTATTTTTTTTTTATTACATATGTATACATTTGTTGTCAACTGACATATTGCCCATCTCCCTAGGTGTGAAGCGCCTGTGTTGAGATGGCAATTTACAGGGGTGGTTGTTCAGCTAGGATATTTAAATGACAAATAGATTACAATTTAATAATTTTTTTAAAGTATACTAATTTAATAGCATTAAAGTGGTTTATATAAAACATGTATTATTCACTGTATATGTGAAATAATTCATTAGAGAACAAACCTAAGAAACACTAGAATAAGACAGAGGAGAAATTCACAACAAAACAAAGTGATAAGGTAAATTACTCTGTAGGTCAGTATGATAAGTGCAAACATGAAACTTTCAATCGAAAAACAATGGGTTGCACGAGTTTGTTTGGTTCGGTGAACCGTTTGAGCATAAGATGTTAGAAAAACTAATATCAAAATTAAAAGTACATAAAACATAATGAAAATCCACAAATTACTACAGAATTGGTAGTTTTAGACTTATCGTATATTAACCTAGTACCAAGAGAACAGAACTATAAACCAGCATTTTGAAATTGCAATAAATGAGTTAAAACAAATTGTACAAGAGTAAATCTAAAATGAGGTTCACAAAAACCTGTGAAATTTGTGTAACAAGGACCAAGTTTACAGATTTTGGTTTCCAGTACGGTGACAGCCGATCTTCCATGGGGAAATAATATGTTATTGTATTGTTAAACCAAAATCACGAAAATAATTACTAAGAAACAACGCACAAAAAATGAAACATTTTAAAAAGCGCGCATAGCAAACAATAGTGTAAATTTATAAATAGGTTTCACATACACAAAATTCTCCAGAGCAATTCTGTAAATGGATCCCGGCGTGTGTCCACGGCCTTCATTATTTGTTTTCGCCATTTGTTATGTTATAATGTTAAATGTGACAGCTAAAACTGTTGCACGGCGGGAACTTCATGTAAACAGAAATGTCAACGACAACGGCAGACAAAATACAAGTTCAAGATCTCAGAACTACCAACCTTAAAGATTTTTTTTAAATTGGGATACTACTCAACCGTCTGGTTCTAATTTTGAAATATAAATTTCAAAATGTTTTTTTTTAATACCGTAGAGTCCCAACTACTCCCAATTTTCCGGAGCCATGGGGTAATTTGGTGGTTTATAAAGACAGAATATACATGTAACCCAAGGTATATCAATGTAGGCACTTAAAATTAGTAAAATTCCTGAAAAAATTCTAGACCACTGGCCCGGGATTTCAATAATTTTTATTAATGATACCACTCGGCTTATCTTATCGGGGCTCCTACCAGAGAGCAAGACGACAAACGTAAATATCTCTGAAGTGAAATTCCGGGCCAAAATCATGTTAGAAACAGGTCAGTGGTTGCCTAGTTGAATTTATATAGTTACTCTACACCATGGCCCATTAGATTTTTCTGTAAATTGAGTTAATCTCTATTACATTTTATGTACATAAAGTAATACGTACATGGTTACGTTTCATTGTATTTTTTTAAATATTATATTTGTACAGTAAGAATAAGAATTTAAAGAAAAACATGAATTATTCGTTCAGTCTTGAGACGCATCTCATCATACATTTTCAGTCCTCTATACATTAGGCAGTTCTGTGACTCTGTTTTTCACATACGTGGTAATCTAATTCTATTTACGTTTGTGGTTTAATAATGATTAACATTTTTATTAAAAACAATTTTATCCATAAAATATTTTGGCATTTGGTTATTCAGTATTCTACGTACTGAATAACCAAATTAAATTAACACATTGCACAAAAGTCTCTTTTTCATTGAAACCTAATCAACCTCTTCTCTCATTGGATTGATTTTTGTATATTTGCCTTTCCCTGGTAAACATCTCACAGCTCTATTTTGAATAATTTATAGCTTGTTTAGTTTCCTTCATTGCCTAAATATAATAATATCGTAGAGCAATAATCTATATGTGGAGTAACTATAGTTTTTTTAGCTAGTTTATTTCTTTGTCTTCCAATAAAATTGACTTTTTTCACCCTTTTTAGCACATACAGGCGGACCTCGGCTTTCGCACATTCGAATTTCGCATAATTCGCTATTTCGCACAATTTTGAAAAACCTTTTTTTTTTAAATTTTTTTGGCGATAATGAAAAAATGTTTTGTTTCCGTGCAGTTGTTTCCCTGTCGCACTATGAATTGCATATGAACTAGGTCCGTACTTTGAAAAGTGTTACGTTCTATTCGCACATACGCATTAACATACGAGCGCGAGCGAGTCCGAACGCATGCGTTTGTATGAACTAATTTGTAAACACTCCCGTCTGAGGGTCAAGTCTGTATCTTTTTCGTTAGCTAACGTAAGGTAAATCGGCCATACACAACAAACTTTGATAGTCATTATAAACGCAGCATCGTTTCTTGCGTTTGATTTACGGATTTATCTCTTAACGTAAACGCAAACTTAACTTGTTAACGCGATACGGACTACCAAACTATTAAAACGAATTGTTTTTGGCCGATTTAACTTGCCTTAGCTAAGACAAAAGATACAGACTTGTCCCCCTGATCTCGACAGGTTTAGTCTTGCGTCAGCGCACGTACTGTTGGCATTGTTCTGCGAGTTTTGTTTCAAATATTTCGCACCCATTTTAACATGAGTGAGAAACGAAGAAACTGCGAAGAAGATATGGCTAAAAAAATCAAGAACCCATAAACTTCATACAATCGAAACGAAGATGGATATAATAAAATGCTCTGAAAATGGAGAGTCTTATGCTTCAATCGGCCGTTCGTATGATATAAACAGGTCTACGATATGTTCGATATTAAAGAATAAAGATAAAATTAAAGAATATTAAAAATTATTTCCAAAAGGCACGGCATAGTAATGAATGAAATGAAAAAATCTTTGTGTTATTGGATAAGTAATCAAAATCAAGAAAACATCCCCCTGAGTACTTCAATGATTCAAGCTAAGGCTCTTAGTTTGCATAAAGATTGGAAGGCTTGACTAAACGAAGATTCTAACACAGTGTTTCATGCAAGTAACTAAACCTAGATGTTAACAGTGAAGATGTTAATGAGATGATTGAATCTCATTCTGAACCCTTAACTAATGAATGTCTAATGGGCCGACAAGAGAACGAAAATAGTATACAAATTGAAAGTGAGGAAGAAGAACCAAAAGAAATCATCAAAAAAACATGAACGAAGCTTTTACGCATCTCGAGAAATTTTTGAATATTATGGAAGAATGTGATCCCAATGGAGAACGCATATCTCAAGTGCGTAGGGCGATCCATAATAGTACTGCATGTTACAGAACTCTCTATGAAAAAAAGAAAAAAAAAGTTAAATAACTATCCCTTGATAAGTTTATTCAGAGAATATAATTTTTATGTAATATGTACTTAGTATTTTTGATAAATAAAAATTTGAAAATACAACTTTTGGTGTTTTTTTTTACATCCTTCTACTTTCGAACATTTAACTTTCGCATACCTTTTCAGGAACCAATCATGTGCGAAAGTTGAGGTCCACCTGTATTTAAAATTTGGGGTTAAAGTTAGTTTTTAATCCAGTTTACGTTATAATTTAAATTTAATTTATATTTCATGCCTATTTCCATGTATTTTGTTTTGCTCACATTGAGTTTCAATTGGTTTATTTTCAGCCATTTTGCTATATTTCGAAGATGTTCATTTATTTTATTTATTGCGTCTGTGTACTCTTCACATGAACTGTTGAATAATATCGTGTGCGAATAATCTGATTTTGCAATCTTTTATGGTTTTAATTACCTAATTTATGTAACCGATGAATAAAATCGGGCCCAATACCAACCCTTGCGGAATACCTAGGTTATTAACTATCGGATCTAATACTGAGCTTTTAACTTTTGTTTCCGGTTTTCTTCCTTGGAGATATTCTTTAAATAGGTTTAGAGCTACGTTAGAAAGACCTTTAGCTTTTAATTTTTTTTAAATTCTTTGCTTTCTATAAAGGCTCTTTTGAAATCTAAGAATGCAGCAATGGTGATGTTCTATCTGTTTCTTTCTTCCGGGAATCAATCACTTTGTTTATCGTCGCTTCGCATGAATTGTTATTCCTGAATCGTGATTGTTCGTCTAATAATATGTTATGTTTTTCCAAATACTCAACGATTTGTTTGTTCATTACCATTTCCAGTACCTGTTTGTATTTTGATAACATATTTATTGGTTTAACTTCCTCATATTTCTTGGTATTAGCAACTTTCGGTGTAGGTGTTTTCAATGTGTCTGTAAATTTTTCAATTAATGGTTCATCTATTATATTCAATAGATGGGGTCCTATTACTGGCAGCGCATCTCTCAAAACTTTAATATTGATTCCATCTGGACTCTCCTGTGGTTTGGTGCTGTTAAGAATCTGTAAAATATGCGTTTCATCAATCGTTTAAAGGAACACACGGTTTTTCTCTATTAAGCAGAACATTTCTAACGTGGTTGTATTCCTTCAGTATCGGTACACTCTGATGTACAACCTGGCAGAATATTCTTGACAAATAATACATTTGGAACTAAGCATGTCATTTCTATGGCAACACCAAGGTCTTTAACAGTTCGTTGTCATTTTTCAAAAAAATACCATAACCCAATGACATTACAATTCATCTAAGCATAATCTATCACTACTGTTGATTTAGTTATTTATCAATAGTTACAAATCATTTAAAATCAATAGACTAATAAACAGTGGAACGAATGAGGTTATTTAGTGTGTATTCCGGCATTGTATAGCTAAATTTCACGCTAAGAAACTAAGACGCTAAGAGTCTAACTTTGAAGACGTTTACAAACCCACTGCTGAAATGACCGGTAAGTTATAATGATCTGCTGACAATATTCGTCAATTTCGTACGTATTTAAATAATATTTTTGTGGATTTATGCCGATTTTTAAACAATGGCAATGTCCATTCATATTTCGGGTTAGGATTCATTTGACATTTTATTGTAAACAAAAAGTCCAGAGGAATAACGACACAAGTCAAATTTTGTTGTTTTTTAGTAATTTAGTAATTAATAAAGTAATTTAGATCGTTAATATTTTTTTGAGTTTGAAGCGAGAAAACGGAAGCGGGAAGCATGAAACATCGGGAAGCTGAAAATGAGAAGAAAAAGCGAGAAGCGGCAAGAAGAAAAAACCAAAACACAAATGCAGAGAGCGGAAAGCTAGAAACTGAAACAAGAAGAAGCGGGAAACAAATACACTTTCTCTTAGTAAGTAAATCTGTTTTTTTTATTGTTATAAATATTTTTTAATTACTGCAAAATATCAGAATTTTCATCAATACCCCCTGGCGGGACTCTCTTACTTAGTGCACAGTTACATAGTCCCTCACTTACACTTTCTCTTAGTAACTAAATGTTTTTTTTACTATAAATATTTTTTAAATTTCTACAAATTTTCAGAATGTTTATCAGTGCCCCCTGGACCCGAGAAGTAAAAAGAAGAAGCGAGAAGGGGAGTGAAGAAAAAAGCACAATATAAATGCGAGAAGCTAGAAACTGGAACAAGGAGAAGCGGGAAATAAAAACAAGCAGGAAGCAAGAAATTAAAACCAACGCTCAATCCATTCCTTTATTCCTATCCTATATTCCATGTTTGCTCTAGGTTTCCATGAATACCTCGTAATTAAATTCTATCCTTCTCCTCATCCTTAGAGTATGTGCTCCAAATTCTAGCTTAATCAGTGCCCCTGACCCTGGTGGGACTCTTTACTTAGTGCACTCTTACTTACTCTTTCTCTTAGTAACATTTTTTGTTTTAAATTAATACAAATCACGTATTTATTTAATATTTTCCTCATTCCATCTTTCTTTACACATTTATGAACACCGTTTATATAAAGTAAAAATATACATCAACAATAACTGTAAATTCACTTTGTGGCATCATTTTAATTTAAATAATACAAAATATTTACTTGGACCATTATGCCCATGAGCCACATTAGTGTTGCCATTTGAAACCTTTTGAACGACGACAGCGTCATCAATTCTTGGCTACCTTTAAATGTCAGACTGTAATTCTGTTTACAAAATATTTGTTAAAGCGGTTCTGTATGCTGCCCTATATCTGTTGTGGAAATTCAATATCATATTTCATCTATTTGTCTTCAGTTTGTAGTATTTCACCCCTCTTTTTGTGTCTCCTTTTGTCTGAAATTTGTTTTTCGTTTATACAAACTTTCAAAGATTCTGAGTATTTATTTGTCAGATTTTTTAAGAAGTTCTGTGGATTTCTGGAGATTTTTGATTTTTTTTTACATTATGTCCCGTTAAAATTCTACTGATTGTAGTTCTTAATTTGAAGAGAGGAAGGTGGGAAAATATCTGGCTATTCAGATCTGGTCACCAAACATGGATAAAAGCCATTTCAAGCAACGTTTCAATTCTGAATGGTGATCTTTCACCAGGACGATACTGAGAGTATCTTCCACTCTGGAACGTGCGCAAATATAATATATATTATTTTGATATTAACCTTATAAGCCTTACCCCTCGACCATAGAAGCCGTCAAAATATGAGCAAGAGGAAAATAACATAAATATAAACAGTACAGGCTCGATACAAATACAATAGAAATACATAACAACGTTTTACAAGAGAGAAATATACCTACATCAAAATCTACAAAGCTTAAGGATGTCTATCAGAACATAGTCGGTATCTATAATCAATGGTTTTCCAAATAGAATTTTAAAAAAATAATCTCATAACACCATTTCGAGATGTGTCCGAAGCGCACACATGTGTATATTAACTGAGTTTTTATAACTGGATTGTTTTCACATAATGTGAACATCTGTAAAAACCCAGCATAAATAATTAAATGTCTTGATTCCTCAGGCAACTTGTTATAACTTGCTGGTGTAAGTAATGTATTCCAATGATTTCAGTACGTATTTTGTAGAGTGTATTTTTGATATGTGTAGTTTGTAGTGTTATCGTGTATTATATTGGCGAACGTCGTGATTATTATTAAGTTTTATATTTGTGTGAGTATGGCATTGAATTATATTTAATATAGTGTTTTTTGGCGTGGAATAATCTTAAATGGTAATTCTAGTGCATGCCGGTAAATATCTTTAACTAGTGTATCCCATGCCAAGCCAAAAATGTTATGTTGAATTATTTGTACCCCAAATATAATTTTCTTGGTAATGAAACACCAGATACTCGACAGAAGACCCCGTGGGAATGAATCATAGCATACTACAATGATCGTAGTACAGATGTGGGAAGCAATCCACGTAATCTGTACATTACACCGGTCACTGGAGAAATCTTTGATATTACATGGTCAACATGATGTTTCCATGTGAGCTATGAATCAATTAGAAGTCCTAGATGCTTTGCGACACCTGCTTTTTCAAAATTCATTTGGTCCTAGAGAGATCTCAAAACTTTGTCCCATCTATTTCCGAATAACATATAATGTGTCTTTTTAATATTAAGACTAAGTTTATTAATTCTCAGCCAATTCGCCAAATGAGAGAATTTTTTTCTTACGAACTTTCTATTTCCCTTTCCATGTCGTTTATATGAGTATTTTGATATGACTGTGTCATCCGCATAAAGTTAAAGTGTACCCTTCATTCCCCATTTTGCTATATAATTAATGTAGATCAAAAATAACAATGGCCCGAGAATTGAACCTTGTGGTACACCACATTCTAAGACCACGTGTATCTTTTCCAATAAAAACCGAACAGAACCCACCCGTAAGATAACTAGAGAAAAATTTTAGATTGTTGCCTACGATGCCCAGATGCTCCAGCCTTTTTAGTAGCATCCTATGATCAACCGTACCGAACGCCTTCCTGGGGTCTATGAATATACCCGCGGTATATTTTCCCTGGTCTAAGCGTTTTTGAAGAGTTACAAAATTAAAGGCAGCACATATTGTGTTGGAAAATTTTCTGAACCCATATTGTTGGGGCGTGAGAATGTTATTGGATATAAGATATTTTGTAAGTCCATTTTTAATTATGTGTTTAAATATTTTGGAGAAGACTGATATAACGGATATTGAACGAAAATTAGAGGGATTTTTTGCAGTTATATTTGTGGATTGGAACGGTTTTTGCTAGCTTTAATTGATCCGGAATAAGTCCGCTATTCAATGATGATTAAAGAGAATAACAAGATGGTTCGCCGATTTTTCTTTGCAGAAATTGAGTAATTCAGTTGTCACACTATCGGCCTCTGGAGATGGTCTAGTTTTTAGTTTCCAGATAATTTAAAAAAAATCTAATTTGTTTGTATTGGCCATGTAGAGGGACTTTAATATATTTGGTTCCGTATGTATTGTATTTAAGTCATCTATACAAGATGGAATGCTGGCAGCTAAATTTTCACCAACCGATATAAAGAAATCATTAAACGCTGTAAATGTATGTTTTGGGTCATTTATATCCAAATTATTAATAGTAAAATTTTTCAATTTTCTTTTTAGAGTTCTTTGAACTATTAGTGATGATGGAATTTATTGTTATCCAGGGTTGTAGTGGATTTTGTAAGTTCTCTCTAAAAATATCGATTTTCTTGACTTATTTTTAAGTGAAGTAAGAAGATTATTTTGGAGATATTTTTTCCATTGATTCTACATAGTATTACGTTCTCTAATAGGATGATCTGGTTTTCTATCACACCACAGGGGGTTAGGGCTTCCTATTCGTAATCTTGGTTTAAATTTGCAAGGGTCAATTGCCGTTTTGACATATTCGAAGAAATTATTAAAGTTTTGACTTGTTTTGCTGGTGTCATGAGAAAAAATTATAATGTCAGGTTCCTCGTATTTCAACAGTTTATATTGGTATTATCTTGTCAATTAATTTTCGATTATTATTTTCGAACGATTTAGACTCTTCATTGTTTTCCATTTGATGAAGTTCATCGAAGTTCAATTAAAATTTCACTGATGTAAATCTTAGAATTTTTCTATTTTATTACTTTGTTGGTTTTCATCTTACTTCTTTTCGGGTTGTTTGAAATGTAGATAGGGTTATTATATATATTATATTTGGCTCATCTAGAATCTTTATATGCAGATCTAATCTGTTGGATATGACAAGGTCAATTAAAGTCTTGGATTTATCTGTTATTCGTGTCTCACTTTTAACAAGTTGTTTAAGATTGTCGGTGGAATGGCCCAGCGATGGTTGCAACGCATCTACTTTCTCTCTTCCGATAACTCTAACCCGATAAAAAAATGTCAGATATGTTTATTTAAAGTGTATTTATTTATTTAATTTAAATACAACCTTTGGAGAGCCACAATTTACAACGATGACTATTTAGCAATTATGTTAATGTTTCGGATTTTATATACATTCATTAGGGAAATTTGAATGAATTTTATAGTTTTATGACTTGTCATTAACTACCGCCATTAGGTTGAAAAACAGCAGTATTTACGCAGTTTCGAAACAAACCAGAACGTCGACTTCCGATCACTTCCAAACATACTCACGGACTCAAAAATGTTATTATCAAACTGCTTGAAAATGGCTTTGAACGCTAGAACAACAGTCACAAGAATGAAAACTAAAATACACGCAGAACTTAAAAGTAACATTAATAAATTTGATTAAGTTTAATTCGAGAAAAATCATTATAATAAATGGAGTTGTACGAAATAAACCCAATAACAATTAATTACTGTACTTACGGACACTGAGGTCAATGAGCAATGAGCCACACGTAAAGGCGTTCCGCCATCAATCGCCTACTGTCCTTTGATGTACGCACGAAAAACCGACACAGGGGCCATTCCAAATCATCGCTCCGCATGCCAGCTCTATACGATGGGCCATCGTGTAGAGCAGGCATAATATTCTGTGCAACGGTTGGCTATTCTGATAAGGTTAGGTTTTTGTTTTATGGTTGGCAAGTTGGCTATTCTGCACATTCTAACCATTCTGTTTTTGTTCTATGGTCGGCAAGTTGGTTATTCTGTTTCTGTGGTTATTCTGTTCGCTCGCGACCGCTTGTTGTCGGTGCCGCTCGTTTCATGTTTGATCTACATTCGGCGCGTCTGATGTTATTTAGCCGTTTTCTGTATTAAAAACATAATGCTTTCTGTAAATTAGCGTTTTAAATTTAAGGTTTGTGCATAAGGACCATAATTCAAAATGTGAAAACTAGTTGTATATATAAAATTTCGCTCCCGAATATTCAGTGGTATTAATAATATGACAGACCGTGTGATTCTAGTTTGTTTTGTATTATTGTTTTTAAAGTGAAAATAACGGTATCTGTTGTTGATAATACGAGTTGAACTATAATAGTAATAATAGTTTTGTTATAAATATAATCGTTATTGTGTGAGTTTCATTGATAATAATAATTTATTGTTTTGTTGCGCTGTGGCTGGAATCGGAGCCGATCGTGGATTTGGGCAAATATGTATTGTACTTGTCAAAACGGGAAGCTCTTTTGTAAAATTAAAAATTAGAACGTCTGCAATCCTAGCTGCATGAATGAAAACTACCAAAATTTCTTATATAAAATCTTAGTAGGTTGTTCAATTATCAAAGGATAGTTTGCTAGTTCTCATTTTCTCCGCTAGATGGCATTAGTTAAAAAATTCTCGTACTTTATAAGATCTTTACGAGAGCTTCCTTATTGTCATGTATATTTTTCTCTATGTGGGATATTTTACATTCTAGAAATGGTCGTAGTTTGTTTGTATTTTAATACTGTGCGCGGTAATGGTGTTGATAATGATTCTGAGCTGTGCCTTCGGCGTGTATTTGTGAATATAATTTCAGTGATAATTGTGTAAACAAAGTGGTAAAACTCAAAATGGAGGGAGCATCAGTGGAGAAGGAATATTCCGCCCTCGGGAACCTATTCCAGCAGATAATCAGTGATATGAAGGTAAGAACACAATTTACAATACCTATATTATTATTATTGCCATCTTTCCATTCTCCAATGCTTAAAAAAAATATATAAACAAACCTTTAAATTTTACCGATGGTTCCTTTTGTTTTGATGTGCGCAGATAATCTGTGTCAAAATTGCGTAAAATTCGTCGGAAAAGGTTTTGAAATGCAATTACTAAATTGTCCACTTTTTAATACACGAATACAAATTAATAATAGTAATTTTATATCAATAATTAGTTGATAAGTTACATAATTATTTTTTTAAAACGATTCTCCTGTGGGTAGGAAATAACTGTTCCAATATTATTTTCAGCGCAATTTGAATTAGATAAAGTTTATCGATACATAATAATTTAGTAGACTGAATGCTGTAGAAATGAGATCTCTAGAAGGCGAATGTGTGGTAAAACCACGTATGTTCGTGTGAAAAATGTTGAGACTCTTAAAGAATGCAAGGCTGATTTAAGCGTAATGAGTAAGATTACGAAAGGTTAGATGGTTTGGGCACGTAGAACGAATGAACGAAGAATGGACTGTAAGGAGAATATATGACGTGAATTTTAATGGAAGAAGCCGGGGACGTCCTAGGAAGACATGGCACGATCAAGTGAATCAAATACTTGAGTCGGGCCATGTCAGAAGTCGGAATAACAGAAGAGAATGTATGAATGTGAACGAATTAAGAAGTGTATGCCAAGATGGAGGTGTTTGGCGGTCCGTCCTCTATGCCTACCCCTGCAGAGAAACGGCGTAATCGTTAGTTAGTTAGTTATATTCGGTATGTACACCGGCCAACAAATAATTCATCCAAATATTTAAAAGCAAGTGCTTTTTTCTAAAATATTTGAATTAGCGCCATCTGTGAGCGCGTATCACGTTTCGTTTAACCTTAATAAAATGTCGCTATTTTTAATGATAAAACCGATTTTCAAAATTTGATGTGAATATCAATAAGAGTCTACTGGGGCAATACTGGGAATATATACATTATCCACCACTCTAATTTACTGATTTTATACATTATTTATTTATTTTTATATGAATACCGCACAAGAGTCTCAACTGCTCTCAACCGTCTGGAGCCAGTGAGACTGGCATCCCCAATTGGGGAATGTTGTGAGGCTGAAGGTATTGGGGAGGGGAAGGAGAAGGGGAAGAGGAAGGTGGGAAATACCTGGCTGTTCAGATCTGGTAATTACATACGATTTAATAATAATTTCAGTATCAACTTGCTAAAAGGTGTGGCGTTATATCTATTCATTGTCTAAAAACACATTTCATAATCTGAAATACCTACATTCTTGATTTTTTGTAATTTTAAGTACGTTGTCCTTTATGTCCTTATGAATTATAATTATGTTTTCACTTTGTGGTTAGAATATAATGAAAATAAAACAATAACTTTGTTTATAACCACGAGATTTTATTTAATTTTATTAGGACCGACTGGTTTCGCTTAACACAAGCATCATCAGGGTACAACATTAAATTTTAATTTTAAAATCTCGTGGTTATAAACAAAGTTATTGTTTTATTTTCATTATAATTATATTTATATTAAATAAGGTTTATCTTCTTTTCTATTTATAAAAATGAATGTTTGCCCGCGAGTCCTCGATTTTCTCGAAAATTACTCTACCGATTTCGCTGAAAATAGCACAGTTTGTTCTTATTTGGTGACCGATAAAGTTTAGAGAGTAGTTTGAATAAAATCTAATATGTAAAACATTGAACCCTTTATGTTGTATTGAGGTTAGCCCATAGATATACCACTTGTTAGCCACATATTACATATTCAAAAGAATTAATAATAATAATAATTGGATTACTTCTATAACGCCGTTTTCGTGGGAAAATCACCTCAAGGGCGCTTTTACAATGAATTAAATAACATCATTTGACGTACAACCAATACCTTACAGCTAAACTTTATTACTAATGGCTTATAAGTAAGACTTATAACTATTGACTTACAACTAAGACTTATAGCTAGGGATTAACTACCGAGACTTATAAAGTTATAGCTAGTGACTTAGCTAGTGACTTACAATTTAGACTTAAGTAAGTATAACTAGAATATAAACCTAACACATATATATATACATATAAACCTAGTACATATTTAAAACTAATACATATCTATGACCAAGTGCATATTTTATATACAATATTGCAAAATGACTTACAACCATGACTTAAAACTAGAGTCCTATAACTAACATACCTATTTATAATATTATAAATACCTGTTATGATTATTGCTCGTGCTATCAGTGGTAAAGCACACAAAAGTAGAAGTGTAATATTTTTTATTGAAATTAAAGAAGGTAATCTGGGCGGTAGAAGGTAAATAGGTATATAAGTAATTCCCTTGGACTGAGTACTCGAAAACAGCATTAGACCAATGCTGTCGTTAATCTGGAAACGATAATTTAAAAAGATGAGTCTTTAGTTTTGCTCTAAATTCAGTAGAACTGTCGATTTTTCGCAAGTGTGAATGTAGTTTGTTCCAGGCTGTTAGGCCTGCTACCGCAAATGCTCGATCTCCGAAATTGGTATTGGGATTGCGTTTAGGTACTGAGAGTCTACCTATGGCCGTTGACATTGATCGAAGAGATGATTGCCCAGTGTTGACATCGTTTGGAATGCATAGTTCCGTCAAGTAGGGTGGTGCCATGTCGTGTATCGCCTTAAAGACCATCCAGCATAATTTGAACTGGATCCTCTCAGGACACTTGAGCCAATGAAGGTTCTGCAGATGTTGAGATATGTGGGAATATTTGGAAACGCCGGTTATTAGCCTTGCTCCAGCATTGAAAACTGACTGAAGTATGTCTGTATATAATTTGGGGAGACTTGCATATATGCCGTTGCAATAATCAAGTCGTGAAACAACGTAAGAATTTACCACATCTTTGTACCATTAGCTGGAATATTTCTCCGTATTGATTTGGTTTGACGCAGGTGAAAGAAACCTGCGCTTACTGTCTTGTTAATCTGGGATTTGAGTGAAAGATCTGCATCTAGATGCACACCTAGAAGTTTAACGCCTGTTTTAGGGATGATGTTACAGCCCGAAGTACTGAGAGGAGATTTATTTAACATTGATTGGAACTTTTTTGTCGCTGTCCAAAGAAATTCTGTTTTGGATGGATTTAATTTTAATTTGTTCGAGGACATCCAGTTTGTAATGGCGGCAATGAATTTGACAGTAATATCTTTTAATTTGTCTTTCTCATTCGGTGCACAATAGAAGTAGATTTGCTGATCGTCAGTATAGCAATGGGAAAGAAGTCCGAATGATTCTATTATTTTGGTAACATCGTTGATGAACAAAATAAAAAGTGGGGACCCAGCACTGAACCCTGGGGGACTCCGAAGTAAGGGTTACAAAGGGAGAGTTTTTACCACCCGCTTGTACATATTGGGTTCGGCCACAGAGGTAGGATTTTATCCACTGAATGATTTCGCCACCCAGTCCAAAAGTCTTTTCCAGTCTGTCGATCAAGATATTATGATCGATGATGTCAAATGCTGCACTCAAATCTAATAATGACAGCAAAGCTAGCTTACCTGACTCGTTTGCAAGCATCAAATCTGACAACACGCGCAATAATCCAGTCTCTGTAGAATGGTGCCTCCTATACGCTGACAGGTATTTTGAAAGTAGTTCATTTTTCGCCAGATGGACGGTAATCTGCCTGATCGCAATTTTCTGCAAGGAGTTTTGAAATAAATGGAAGATTTGACACTGGTAAAAGAAGAAGGTTTGTTTGGGTAGAATATTTTCAAAATGGAAAAAACAAGTAGGTACCTACTTAGGAACTTTATTATTTAGATATACTTAGAAAAAATAAAGTTTGGAAGGAAATAATATTTTCAAATTAATGTTTCCTTGTTTAGAGATAGTAATAGTCGTCACAAGGCATTACTTTCGCTGTCAAATCAATTATGGCAATTATAATTTTTTACATATAGATATATTTACGTCGCCATTCGCCATTCAAGCCATCAAAGTTAAAATAATAATTTTGCTATCACGCAGTTGTGTAGAGTTATTTTACTTGGGGGTTAATAGTCGGGATTTTGCTATTAGAAGGGGTCCATGGGCATAATAAGTTTGGGAACCACTGGTCTAAGGTATTTCTTCTTTCTTATAAATTTAAAGTTATACTTCATTTTTAATATATAAATTAGATTTATTGTTATTGTTACTAGCTCTCTTTGGTGGATACTAGGCTATACGCAAGCTACTACATAAGTTAGTCGTAAAATTAATTTACAAGTTCTTAGTTATAAAATAGGTGGCGGGTCGTAAGATATATTTGAATTTAATTTCTTAGTTCTATGCAATTTATTTTTTATAACTTATTGAAGTTTGTAAACCTCATTGTAATATTTTAATCATTGAAGAAGATAATATTAACACATCCCAAATGAACCACGAAACCGAAAAAACAACACAAATTAAAAAGATATTAATTTTAATTTATGTTGTTTTTTCGGTTTCGTGGTTCATTTGGGATGTGTTAATATTATCTTCAATGATTCTTAGTTCTATTTGTCTACTTATTTCTACGTACATGGTGACAATACTCAACACATATTTTTTGTAGAATGTGGGGTCAGCATGTGGATGAAATTACTGTAAATTGGAAATTATGCTTTTCTGTTTTGTGAACACCTCACTAGGAGAACCTTTACCAAGTAATAATAATAACAATAATAATTGGATGATTTGAATAGCGCCGTTTTTATGAAAAATCACCTCAAGGGCGCTGTGTGCCTATATTAGAATGATAAATTGCCAACACAGGTTCTCCGAGTGAGACAGGAACAGTACCATAACCCTTTTATAACATTAAGATCGTATAGATGAATAAATAAAATATATGTATACGTTCCTGATGAAGGTTGAGTTCGACCGAAACCGGTCGATAATACATTAATATAAATAAAATAGAGTGGTTTAATACAATAAAAATAGCGTTTTATTTTACAAATATTTTTGTTATAGGTTTTAATGTTTTGGAGAAGAAAGTCTTGAACTCGTACGAGTATGTATGTTTCTTTAGGTCACCCTCTACAATTGTCCAGTATTTGTTACTATTATTAACAATTATATTATGATACCACGATGGTCGTCGAGTTTAGATTCCCAACCAAGCCAAGGTGTAGAGAAGTTGGTAGTTGGTGGCTATTCTCAGACTATGTCAAGTCATTCATTCATTCTTGTAATTACTTCGCATAGGAAAGTCGTTAAGCGTGTAGCAGGTGTAATCACATTAATACACCGGCATTTCAATGTCTTTATCATTTTCATCTCAACTCTTTTAGTATCTACAGCATCTTGAAAAATATAATTAGTTTAAAAGATATTGTGAATTTCCAACCATTAGATGTGACTTCAGCTTTTTAAATTATATTATACTCGTACACTTCACGATCTTTACATTGGCCGGAAGCTGTAGATCTAAGGCAGAGGCTTCCAATCTGGTCCTATTCCCCCCCGACCTCGAAAAAAATTACTCGTAACTTAATCAATGTGCACTCACAACTATCAACAACATAGCGCAATTCAGACATATAGTTGCACATACACTTATACACTATACACATTTTTCATATACCGTTTTATCTTTACCACGAATCATTCCCTCCCGCAGAGACATGTCATTGATCCCTGTAATAATTTTCTAAAACTTTGTAAATTGTACACCACTTATTTACTCGTATGCACTGTTTGTTTCTAAAATAAAATAAAAATAGCTCGTGCAAAGTAAGCGCCGTGGGGGAAAATTTTGCTAGGCCCAAGGACAAACCAATAAATGCTGTCGATTCTTATCATCAGATAGTTACATTCTACAGAAAAAAAAATTGAAACGAAATCTTTTGGAATTTTATGAAACGGAAACCTTTTGCAGCAAACGTAGATCTCAACAAAAATACGCTCATTATCTGGTATTTATAATAAAGTAAGTGCTCCCCTAAAACACTTAACTCTTGATCGCCCCCACAAGCGACTTAAATCGCCCCCTGATCTAAGGCATTCTCCGATAAGTTGTGGTACTTTGCGTGGCAGAAGAAATAGATTCTTGGTTTTCCATATCTAATCATTAAATTTGATGAAAGAAGATGTCGGGGATGCTTCTGGAAGACATTGCACATTAGAGTTTGTACTTGATTTGAATCATGTCAAGGGTTGGAATAACAGAAGATTGTGTATGAATGTGGATGAAGCAAGAAGTTTGGGCCAAGATAGAGTAGTGTGGCTTTTCATCCTCCCTGCCTTTGCGTGTTTGCTTCAAAATGGCAGTGGTTCGTTTTTGTATCTGAATACCGCACAGGAGTCAAAAATGTTTCCCCATTTGGAGAATTTTGCGAGGCTAAAGGTAGTAGGGAAGGGAAGGAGATGTGGGAGAGGATGGTTGGGAAGCACCTGGCTACTCAGATCTGCTATTCGTCGCTGTTCTGACGTAACCTCATATCTACAAATCGTTTTGTTTTCAGGAGGTGGAAGAATATGCCCATTTTCCTTATTTATAATGATTGGAAAGCCGAGATTGTCGGCCGAGAAATCGCTAAAAACGGAGCGTTTTCCGCGTTTGACGCGCCGTGCGCCAGCCGAGTGAATTTTTGTAATTACTGACTTTTTTTGCAAAAATTATGGTTTTCTAAATGGTACCATCTTATCATCAAAAATTATATGTATGTATTATAAATAGTTTTCCTAGGATAGCTTCACATGTTTAAAGAAATTATTTTTTTCTGTCTCATGTTACAAAAAAAAGATAATGACATTCGAATATATTTTTGAAGTCTTACTATATTTTCCATAAAGTGAAATAAGGACAGTGATATAGGAGTTCTTTTTTTATTTAATTAATTCTTTAATATGTAATGTATTCATTACATAAAAAATGCAATAATATGAAATAAGGAAAATAGACAGTTTCTTACATCTCCTGAGAATACATAATTTTATAGATACGATGTTGAGTCAGAACAGCGACGAATATAAATTTACACTTTTAAATTTATTTTTCTTCCCTTTTTGGAGCGTGTCTGCATGCACATTTCAAGGTTTATGCATAATAATTCATTCCGTGTTCTATCACCATAGATAAAGTTAACCCTTCTCTTGATTATTATTCATGGACAACGCCGGGTGTCTTTTCATCCCTTATGTCTATCTTATGAATAAACAATATACCAATGTTATTCTCCATTTCACAGAAGTGCCCCTTCAAAACTCCATTTTGACACCAAATAATCAAATTAAATGCATCTAATGCACTTTGTGTAACATGCATAATATACATGCATCCACGACACAACGCACCACACTAAAATATTATGTAGCCATGTTAAATTCTATGCAGTTAACGTGACTACTAAAGTAGGTACTATCGTTAGAACTCCCCCATTTCAAACTCTTTAATTGTTTTTACTGTTGGACGGTATGGGGTGAATTTAGTGATGTATGGAAGAACAATCGATATTTTCAACTATCGATATTATCTCACGTTTTACCTCATTACAATAATTCTGATAAACTGAAGGGTGACACTTATTTGGCGGAAGTCGTTTTTATTTGTATTTGTGTCGTTTTAATGATCAAATTGTACTATCTGCTAACTGTATCGAAATCCATAAAACTCTGATAACTAACTATATGATGGATTTCTTGTACTATGTATTTCTTCTCCTGAGTTTAAACTCTTTTTTTCTTATCGAACGATTGAAATAGTTATGTGGAATGAGCACAAAATATCTGAAAAAACCCTTGACTGCAGAAACGGGCGATCCGTTTAATAGATTTCCCTATCTTGCAATCTTTGGAGCAAAGACTCAGGTGGGAATGCTGTCCGGTATTTCAATGGAAGATGCTTTGAGGAACTATCGTCATTGATCCCTTCGGCATCAGTGCACAGTCGGGAAACACGCCAAACGCGCGCCCAACAATTGTCACATGGGAATGGGTCGCTTCTACGACTCGTTCTGTATACAACAGCTCGAATGTGAATTGATTTGCCGGTCTCTGTGTTTCCTCTCCTACAACATGGCTCTCTTTAAGACTCCAGGTTCACTCCTTACTATATTCCAAAAGACCCTCCACACAGGATCCCCAAAAATGACATAGGCCATAAGGGCAATTATTTCCCCCAGGGCCTCCTGTGTGGAGTACTGTAAAAAACAGCAAAAACTAACTAACTCTCCGTCTCGCTGTTTCCCTGTAGGGCGACTACGGTTAAATGAACATTTCAAAGCTCCACAGGTTTAATTTAATGGCACCGTAACTCAACGTTATTAGGTACATATTTAGCAAATAAAAATTTGAGTAAAAATGTATTTATGTTAGGGTAGCAGAACTGCATTTTCAATTTATAGCCCAAATCTTCGAGTGAATCTTATATTTCGCTATACTGTTACAATCATTTGGTCGCTGATATACGAGTAGAAGACCTAAACAATAAACAGATTTTCTAAAACGTCCGTGATACCTCTCGACGGTATACTCGTATGTATTTATTTTACATGCTTAATGCTTGGTTTAATCAATTTTTAACATTATCCTACAAAATACTTCATAGAAACATGATGATATTGTAACATGTGTTGTAGAACTGGCAGAACGTAATTATTATTAGTGCTGCTTAATATCTAGACAGGGCATTCAACCATTCAAGTCTACCCGTGAAAACGAAATGTCGGACAATCGATACAAATGTTCTCGCCGCCCTTTACTATTTCACATTACTTCACCCACTACCCTCCTGCTAATAGCTTTCATCCCCTGCGGTGGCGATATGACGGTTCCCTCTTTATGCAACGGCACTAATACCGAGAATTCGGGGCGCTCCATGTTGTATACATATATTATTCAGGTACCTACCTTTGGGTGACAGTATCGATTCGAAACTTACATGACAGCCCTAACTCTGAACGGGAAATGTAAGATATGAGATCTAATCTCTATATTTTGCTTCGGGGATTTGCGATATGGCATGGCTCTGTACGTTTATCAATTTATTCAAGTATTCCTACTACTGAGTAGGTACTTCTTTTTATGGTTATACGTTGTACGTGTAACATGGCTATTTACATAAGTACCTTTTTATGTAACCATCTGTTTACTGTTTAGTATGCATTTTTATTGTAAAGGGTTACTACAGACTTTTACAAAAAATGTGTTCAGTTAAGTAATTATATTGATGTGAGTTTTACCTAACCAGTGGCGGTTCGTGTTCTAATTCATTGGAAATTCAATATTAAAGGGATTTAAAAAAAAGAACGATATCGGCTTTCTATGAGCAGATTTTCTTCATCCAATATTATATATTTTTAAAAACACTTATTAGATCTTAAAAGAAATCTCTTCTTTATGTCTGAAAATTAATGTTAGTCTGTGTGTCCTCGATTTTCTCGAAAATTACACAACCGATTTCGCTGAAAATAGCAGCTTGTTCTTATTAGTGGCGGGGAAGGCTTAGAAATTATTTTGAATGAAATCCAATATGTAAAACTGTTGCTACAACGTTTTTAAATTAGTATGAAAAACATTGAACCCGCCATGTTCTATTGGGGTTAGCCACAGATTACATATTCAAAAGAAGGAGGTTTGTTAGGTAGAATATTTTCAAAATTCGGGTAGGTACCCCTACTTAAGAACTTTATTATTTAGATCAAATTTTCAAATGAATGCTTTTTTTTTGTTTTGTTTAGAGATAGTAATAGTCGACCCAAGGCATTATTTTCGCTGTTATCCATTCAACTATGGCACTTAGACGACAAGCTAGAATTCTCAACTTAATAACTTTATTCCAAAATCATAAAATATTCCCGAGCGAGGCCGGGTACACATCATCTAGCATTTAATAAAATGAATAAGAAATGTTTTGTATAAACCACTATTTAATACATAAATATCAACGCGTTTCGGAAGCGAAGCTTCCCTCATCAGGATACAACAGTATGCAAACCTTGTTCGTTTTATTAAAAATGACACTATAAAGTTATTTTACGTTTATTTGAATAAGAAATATAAAAATATACATAATATTTTAAGATAGCCGCAAGTATTACGTAATACGAGAAAAGACATAAAAAGGCGGAAAAACATATAAAAATTATGTTTTTCTTATAATGCAAAAACTCTTTAAAAACAAAAAAAATACCATTAAAATCGAATTCCTTCGCAAATTAGCTGTTTCAAAATTAGATATAACAGAAACTAACAGTGCTGATACCAACTCTAATGTATGGCAGTGAGGCATGGAACTGGCAGAGGAAGGATGAAAGTAGACTGATGTGTACTAAATCCATGTATGATCGTGTGAAAATTGTCGAGATTCGTAAAGAATACAAGGCAGCTGGCGGTTACTTTAATAATAATAATATTTATTTATTTGAAACACGCATTATTTAACAACGAAATGTGAGAAAGCGACTGCCCAACTAGGAACAAATCCCGTTTTAGGACAGTCAAATTGACAAGTTTAGTTCATATTAAGTGCCATTATACAAACATGGCAACACAGGGAACACAGCTAGTATGGTAATATATCTAGAAAAAAGTATAATATTTAAGTACAAAGAGATGTGAAGAATAGTACAAAAAAAAAACAATTGTGTATACCGGATAATTTGAATATAGTGTAATAATTAATATAGAATAATAGTTAAGTTCAAAGAGATAAGGAAAAAAAGTATGGAGTAATGGTTTACGTATACCAGATAATTTGTGTATAGTATAATAGTTAAGTACTTAGGAAGAAATAAGAATAACTAATATTATAGAGTAAACAATTATGTATATGTGTTTTGATAGGTACTGGTTTGTGCTGAGGAAAAAAAATGCGTTTAAAATTGAGTACTAAAAAAATATAGTACATGGGCACGGTCGAGTGAATCAAATACATGAGTCGGGCCATGAGACGGGCCATGAGACGATGTATGAATGTGAATGAAGCGAGAAGATGCCAAGATCGAGTTGTTTGGGCGGTCCGTCGTCTGCCTACCCCTGCAAAGAAACTGCGTGATTGTTAGTTAATAATCTTTTGAATACTAAAACAATATTAATCAGTTTTTTTTAGTTTGCTTCTGTCGCTGCGCACCGAAATAGCGAATTTAGTCTTTGACGCACGTTCCGGCACCGTTCAAACCCGTATATATGTTGTATGATATATCCCATAGGTTTTGTGACGTTTCATGACGCCAATGTTCACCATTCCACAGTTTTTGCTGCATATTTTACTTTCTGTTTTGTAGTTAGGAATTAACATTTTGCGTGTTCATTTACATCATAGGTGTTGTTGACAAAAATACGAAGGAAAAAACTTTATTTCTGAAAATTATGTTACGATAACTGCGGAAATATGAATTCAAATCTTTTTTTTTATAACAAAGAATAAATTATATCCAATTTATGTAACTCCAGCAACAAGAAGCACCTACTTTAAAAAAAATCATTGAACATCTCCAGATTACCAGCAAATATAAAATGGCTTGATTGAACTTCCTTCGCAGGGAATTTTCTTCCCGTACCCGGACAGGCAATTTCCCTTTTAAACTCGGCCGGATGAAATAAAAGCACAAAATGTCGCAACACTTGGCAGTAGGTACAGTACCCAGTGGCGTAACCCTTGCGGGCCCTTCGCCCCGAGTGGGCGAATTAGAATACTGTCGCATGCATATTCAGGGGCGCGGAGGGACTAGTAATTGGGAAAAAGCCCCCGGGCAAATCAACCCCGCTGTAATGAGCCTGTTTTATGTGAGTCAGCCCGATCTTGTACATTCTAGAAAATTTGCTTACAGGCTGCGCCAATTTGATATTCGTGTGTCGATAATAGATAGAATGATACGAGAGCGAGAACACACGTCCGCAACCTTTTATACTTCTCAACAAGCATTCCGTTTCGCTTGCACTCTATCATATCCATCATTCGTACACATCACAGAATTGTCTTATTACTGTTTTAATAAAAGGTAAGGCCACTTTCAGACCAGGGCTCCGAGCACAAAACATCGATATAGGTTTTTTTTATCGATAATATCAGTAACTTGTCATCGTTTCCAAACACTACTGCATATCGCTAACGAACAAACAACAGTTCACATCGACTGATTAATTTCTGTAGTCGTGCTCGGGAACGATGACAAATTACTGAAATCACTATTTCGATTAATCTATACTACGAATCAGTTTACATTATGAAAACCCAAAAATATGCTTTGGATAAATTAAAGCTTTTCCTATATTTTCGCTTGATTGGAATTAAAATAAAATTGTTAATTACGTTATTAAAAATACGAACGCACATAAGAAACGAGTTATATATCGTATTGTAAAATTTTTGTGTACGGTCCCAGGGAACATTTCTCCCTCTTCCTGTGTCAATTGTGGTTAGAGATCCAAAAATATGGAGATAATCTTCTCTACCCAGTGAGCGGGCTGCATATTACTACTGTAGCGCTTTTTAAGAAACGAGTTTAAAAAAAATGCTGCTTTAAAGGTAAGATTATTTGCGACAGTTTTCCATGATTAAACTTTTTTTTTCTTACAAAATAAATAAACATCGCTTTTTGCGCTTACATCAAACATTTCTAGACTAGGCTGGGGCGAGAAATAGACGACACGCTGATGTGCTCTTTCCAGATCCTGAAGCCGGCCGACGAGCGCCACCTGGCGTACGGGCAGACCAACACCAAGCGTCCCGTCACGCCGCCCAGGGTCGTCACCAACAAAGACAAAGAAGATTGGAAGAAAGGATCAGTACCCCGGCCCTCGTCCTCACCCGCCGCCCAACTTCACATAACTCCTATCATTTGTATTAGCGTTTTGCAATATGTCGTAAGGAATAAATACAGTTAGCTTCTTTTTTTTTCAATTAAACATGTATGAAAACTTAGACCAAGCCGTATTTAGTTTTGATAATTTAACTGCATCTATTTATATGGTCTATAAATAATGTGTAATGATAGTGTCCAAAAAAAATGTCATAAATTTAATATAGGAATAATGTAAGAATAGGAAGTAAGATTTGTACAGCGCCCTTGAGGTGATTTTTCACAAAAACGGCCCTATAAAAATCATCCTATTATTATTATTATTATTCTTGCCAAGCGATTTTTATGCCTATTACCTATATTCGTAGTTGACATACGACACAGTTTGTAGTAATATTTTTGGGTTGTGTATTCCTCTGAAAAGAATGTCGGGGTGAGATTATTATTCACTATTTTCAAAATATTGACTCGAGTAAAATGGGCTTAAAACAAGCACTTTGCATCTTCCTCCAGACTAGAAGCCCTAATGCGGAAATTGTGCGGAAGGGTGACTATTTTACACGTCCATGTGCGAGTATATTTGCCCTTTCGCTACTTTAGGATTGTACAAATTACATTTAAAATAAATATATATTTATTTAAACCTTGACTCTGTGCAGAAACGGGCGGTCCGTTTGATAGATTCGCCTATCTTAACAAATGGGTTGCAATCTTTGGAGCACAGACGTCGGGTGGGAATGCTGTCCTTGTTCTACCGGTATTTTAATGGAAGATGCTCCGAGGAACTAGCGTCATTGATCCCTTCGGCACCGGTGCATAGTCGGAAAACACGCCAAACGCGCGCCCAACATTTGCACACGGTTGACATTTGTCACATGAGAACGGGTCGCTTCTACGACTCGTTCTTGTGTTCAACAGCTCGGCTGTGGAATGATCTGCCGGCCTCTGTGTTTCCTCCATCCTATAACATGGGTCTCTTCAAGACCCAAGTTCACTCCTTCCTATCCTCTAAAAGATCCTCCACACAGCATCCCCAAAGATGATATAGGCCTTGAGGGAAATTGTTTCCTCCTTGGTCTCCTGTGTGGAGTTACTGTAAAAAAAAATATATATTTTTAGCTTCCCCAGAATTTCTGCGTATCAAGTGGCAACAACCAAGCCGGAGTCTAGTTGTCCTCTCGGAAGGTGAGGGTACTGTGCAAAGCCCGCAGTTACTGCGGATAGTACACAACTGCTGACCCTGTACAAATCAATGTTGAATTTGGAAACATTGGAAATTGGCTCACCTATGTAGGTAGGTACATGCAGGGATAATTGGGCACAGTTATAAATTGCACACTTGAAGAGTGAGTCATGAAAGAAACTTGGTAAACAGTTTACGTTAGGTTTTTAGGGTAGTTGTTTTTTTCATCCTCTTAATGACTATATCACTTTTGAAAAAATGTGCCGATTTATCACTGTGCCGAATTGTAACGTAATCCCGGAGGGATAGTAAAATAATTTATTTTTTTTATCTCCAGAAGTTTTGTTAGGACTTTCTGATATTTCAATACCACGCTATTTTAGTTGTCACGCCATAGGAACATAAATTCGGTAATTAAAATTAAAATAAGAAATTGAATTGTGTTTTTTTTGTCCAATGCTACATTCGTTTTATTATTTATTTAGTATTTCCCCCGCCCGCGGAGCCGGAGCCGGAGCCGGAGCCGGAGCCTTCACGTTATATAAAGTGGTTACATTTTTCAAGAAGTGTTAGTAATGAAAACTGCTTGCAAACAAATATTTACTCACATACAAGTGTCGGTACTAAAATAATGGTTGCATACAATAATAATTGGTTACAATGGTAGACCTAATACTTTAGAAATCAGATCCCTGAGGCATGTGTATAAAATGTGACCGTGTGAAAAATGTTGAGATTTGCAAAGATTGCAAATCTGATGTGAGGGTAATGAGTAAGATTAAGAAAGGGACGCTTAGATGGTTTGGGTGTATAAAGCGGATGAACGAATTTAGGAGTATGAAGAGAATATTTCAAGTCCTCTATCACGACACAAGCAACATTTTACGCTTTCTGTGATGGTAGTAGGAGATTTTCAAATATTGTAAGGTTATTCGTAAACCGGGAATGTTTGTCTTTCATAAAAAAAAATAGCAAAATTAATAATAAATATTTTGTGTAAACCACTAATACATAAATATCATCATGTTTCGTATACACAATATACTAATCCTCTTCTTCCGATCTTCCCTCATTCCCTGATGAGGGAAGCTTTGATTCTGAAACATGTAGATATTTATACATTAAAAACAGTGGTGTAAACAAAGTACTTAATTATATAAATACTATAAATAATGCATTATGTCATTAACAAATATGAATAATTATTCTGCAACACTAGTCAGGTTTAAAATTGACACATAACCTCCAAGTGATAGTTGACTATGCAGATTTGAACAGGTTTATTAGGTAAGTAATCTTATTTCTAAATTATTACTGAGTGGGTGAAGTTTACATGACGTAAAATTGTGTCAAATAACTACATATTAAAATAACGAAACAACAAAATACGTACTTATCTGTTAACCTTTAAAAAGTTCGGTCAACCCAAATTCATTCAAATTATGTTTGTACCTACCTACTGGGAAGCACCTCGCTATTATCACCAAACAAACCTAAGCCATTTCAAGAAACGCGTTGCAATGTTTGAATTCCGAATATTGATCTCTCACCGGGGCGATACTGAGAGTTTCAGCCGAGGAATTGAATTCACGACGCCTGACGCTATGCCAACTCAGCCACTGACCTTCACAAAACATATTGCGCTACAACAATTACCAAGGCATTATTATCATTATCATTAAACACTAATTGGTGGTCAGATTTATTAAATTATAATAAAATAATCAGTTTGTATGAACCTCAAATGTAAATGTAACATATATTAGCACCTTCCGATTTCTCTTTAACGCTCATGAAGGCAATCATTTTATTTATTTAATTATTATTTAATTAATATATTATTATTTTATTTTGTGAAAAATTACACTATAAGAAAAACGCTATATTATTTTATTCCCGTTGTAAATAATTGTGGCAAGTGGATAGAAGACGTCGAGGTCGCCACAAAAGACCTGACACGTCCAAGCGTTTCAAATACTCAACTCCGGTCATGGAAGAACAGAGAAGTATATACAGAGTGTATGCCACGACAGTTCTGTGTGGCGTTCCATCCCATCTGTCTACCCCAGTGATTCCCATCGTCCGCAATATACTCTCGGTCGCTTGTGGTGCGACCGAGAGTTAAAAGTGCTTTGGGGGCGATTTTTAATGAATTAAATTAATAACAATAACTTTGTTTAAACCACAGTGTTTAATATGTAAATATCTACATGTTTCAGAAGCAAAACTCCCCTCATCAGGATAAACAATATACCTACTAAAAATACAGCTTTTGTATGATTTTGTACGATAACGACGCAGTGACATGCATATTGCCCTATAACCAAAGGCAGGCTGTGTGCAGTTCGGTTATGAATCTGCATTGATTATTTGAAAATGACCATTTGATTATTATATTCCACTGATAAACTAATTCCACAACTAAATAAATTAGCGGTTCTTACCAAATTCATGGAAAAAATGCGTTTTTGGTGAGAAATTTGTTGCATTTTTTACATTTTCGTTCTATGGTTCGTTTTTCTTTAGGTAGGCACAGCTCTACAGCTTTTATGAACCGCACGCCACTAGACGATAAGCATACTTTGTGTACGTTTTTGTTGAGATCTACGTTTGATGCAATTTAAAGGTTTCCATTTCATAAAATTACAAAAGATTTCTTGACAATATCGTTCCGAATGATAATAATCAATAGCATTTATTGGTTTGTCTTTGGGCTTAATAAAAATTTCGATCAAAAAGGTTGGGAACCTCTGGTCTATCCCTACGCAGAAATGGATTAATGATTAATTAACTGAAATATTAAAAATCCACGTTAATTTGCTTTGTCACCGATCCGCGTGACTTAGTTTTCTCGTCAATATAAATATACGTTTGCATCATTCGTCAATCCATTTTTCGTTAAAAACGTATTTACTTCTATTGTTTTCTTTCGTAAACGGCAACTTCAATCATAATTTCCACATAAGTGTTAATACTTGGAACTGTTGGTTTCTTGGAACCTGCATACTCACAATTGAATAATGCTTTTAGTGATCCGTTTCTTTGTCGGCACTTTAAAGTAATGGTTCAATGTGAAAATTGAATGCGATTGTATTTTGTTAGATAATAAATTAATATAGTAATCAATGCTGCTGTTTCATCATAATAAGTATTTATTATCTTTCACTCTATAATGTGATATTTGTATTTGTTATGAAAAGAATTAGCAAAGACACTAGAAGAAGAAAAGGATCTATTGAAGTAGGTAGGAACCTTGATATAAATAATAATGTTTTTTTTATGACTAAATAAAAAATAATGATGTCCTCACAGGATTTCCCGTGCTGAGGATTTCATTTACAAAATATGAAAGTACATTATATTAAATTGATGTGCTTGATGAAAAAAATAAAATAATTGTAAGGTGAAGTGTTTTAAGTGCAGTTGAGTCATTTCGGTGTTAGAATGTATTTGGTGTTAATATATTTTCTATTTCAGTTCTCCCTATGTAACGTATCCAGTGTTTTATTTGATTTTTAAATTTATTATGGCTGTTGTGATTTTTGAAGGATAGTGGGATTTTGTTGTAGAGTTTAGTACCATAGTATAAGAAGTTTTTTCTGTCCGAATGTTGTGTTTGTGGTTCCTTGTTGTATGTGTTTTGATTCTGAGATCTAGTGTTTCTAATATGTGTGATTTTTGTTATTTCTTTTTTTTTGTATTTATGAATGTAAAGTAGTATTGTTTTATTGACATTATGTTAAATTTGTAGTTATTAGAGGGACTTTAAGTACATATATATATATATATATTTTTTTTTTCATATGAAGCGGTAACTTAGTGATGTGATATTATAATTTAAAAAATAACTTTATTTACAACACTTATAAAATTGATGTAAACAAAGTTATTGTTTTATTTTTTAAACTTTGAGTATAATTTTCATAATGGCTTTTTGTGTTCTAATTATTAAATTAAGAGTATTTTCATTAGCACTGCCCCATCCGATAATATAATATTCTAATAATGATTGGCAGAGAGCCATGTAGATCTTAATCATATGTTTTGTACTGAGCTAATGATAATTCTCCGGCACTGGTACGAGAATGCAATTAAAGAGAAATAAGTATTGACGTTTGAAATATAGACTCGTGCGTGAATCTGACAAGTAACTACCTGCTCTTCTTTTTTTATCATCTCCTCTACCACGACTTGCTCTGGTATCATCCCACTGATTGACCACGTTTCATTTAGTAAGCATTGTTGGTTTACTCCGCGCTAGAAGGTTTTTAGTATATCTTTTTGCGGTAGAACTTTCTCACGTTTGGTATGTGGAACGTAGTAGGCCGATTCTCCTTCTCATATCGCTTTAGTATGGAAAGAGAGTGGTGTGAAATCTCTCATTGCGTGCGTTATTTACAATCTAAACTAAAGCGTGAAAAAATGTATTGAAAGTAACAGAATCAGAATCACGTAAGAGAAAATTTTGCGAATTCTTAGAATATAATTTTGTATTTGATTGTGTCCTTTTGAGACCAGGGTTCCTTTTACCCCGTGCAGACTCAAGCTGTCTGCCACTTGTTGACGGTAAAACGATCACACCTAGAAAATGTTAAAAATGTCACCCTTATTTATACCATATAATATTCTAATCATCGATATATCATTACTAGATTTGGCGTGTCATACAAATAAGTACGACAATTTTGGCCCACCTGTGAGTAATTTCATAACACATATCCTTGTTGAATTCCGTTGCCTCGCTTCGAAAGTCTAGCACGCTTCGCTCCAAAATAACAGAACGCAAAACTAACCCCAAATGGGGCATGATGTAATTCGGTTCGATGTCATAGGAAGCCAGAAAGGGACGCGTCACAAGTTTGAAGATGAAACTTTACCCTTTAGGTGCCACCGAACGATATATCGTTCCAATACATTATTGTACTTGAGTGCCACAGAACGATATACAGCTCGAGCCATAAAATTCGTCACGCGTTACCCACGGTTCTAAAATTACGTCACATTATTGAAAACATGCGTCTAAAAATAAAAGTAATCAAAATAAATATATGTATATATATATATATATATATATATTTTCATGGATTATCGACACTTCTCCAGCATTTTTGAGAAATACATGTGGCACCTCAAGGGTTAAGAACCCAACTGCATGTACCGCCCCGTACGCAAAGTCATTGTTGAGCGTATAGTTTTTGACAAAACTGTTGTTGTAACTTGATTACATTCACACGTCACGACCCCATACAACGACGATATTGTTGGGCGATGATCCTTTTTTTATATGAATACCGCGTAAGAGTCCCAACTGCTCCCAACCATCTGGAGCCAGTGAGACTATGGCATTCCTAATTGGGGAATGAATGAGGGAAGGTATTGGGGAGAGGAAGGTGGGGTATACGTGGCTATTCAGATCTGGTCACCAAACACGGCTAAAAGCCATTTCAAGCAACGTTTCAATTCTGAATGGTGGTCTTTCACCAGGGCGATACTGAGAGTATCTTCCACTCTGGAACGTACGCAAATATACTATATATTATTTTAAATAAATTAATTGTGAAACAACACAAATTAACTAAATAAAATTTACTTGCGCACGCCGGGATTTGAACCCGCGACCTTCGGATTCGTAGTCGAGAGCCTTACCCCTCGACCATGGAGGCCGTCCTAATTAAAGTTTTCGCTATAATAATAATAATAATATAATAGTCAATTTCTATAGTGCAGTTTTCTTTAAGGTCAGCTCAAGTACGCCATGACCCCAAATCTATGAGATCTATTAATAAATGGTCCCGACCTGCTAATTTTCTTCGTCTGTTGCCGTATTTTAACGGTCAGCACCCAAAAATACACATTTTACAGGTTGCTAACTCAAGAAATACTACGAATAATGTATCTCTTAATTATAATGTATCTCTTAATTATAATGTATCTCTTAATTATCTGACGGCCTCCATGGTCGAGGGGTAAGGCTCTCGACTACGACTCCGAAGGTCGCGGGTTCAAATCCCGGCGTGCGCAAGTAAATTTTATTTAATTAATTTGTGTTGTTTCACAATTAATTCATTTAAAAATAATATATAGTATATTTGCGCACGTTCCAGAGTGGAAGATACTCTCAGTATCGCCCTGGTGAAAGACCACCATTCAGAATTGAAACGTTGCTTGAAATGGCTTTTAGCCGTGTTTGGTGACCAGATCTGAATAGCCAGGTATTCCCCACCTTCCTCTTTCCTTTCTCCTTCCCCTCCCCAATACCTTCAGCTTCACAACATTCCTCAATTGGGAATGCCATAGTCTCACTGGCTCCAGACGGTTGGGAGCAGTTGGGACTCTTGTGAGGTAATCATATAAAAAAAAAAAAAAAAAAAAATATACGGAAAATGTTTGAGGTTTCAAAAGACAATAATCCTCTAATTGTAATTTTTTAATTATATATGAAATACGTACCGTAATATTACATAAAGCGTTCACAATTCCTTTAACTGGTTTTCAAACTGCACCTATTTTTAGACATTGGATGTACTTCACAAATATTGTAAGAACACAATTTGAGGATTAAATGTTTAAAAAAATCTATGTTTCTCACGCGTGCCAGTTTTCGGCACCGACTTTAAAACGACGCCTGTACGAAGCTCGATCGAAGAGAAATCTTCTCGAGGATGCATTGGAATCACATAATGGGGTTTATTGCCAACTCTTTGGTATTGGTATCGCGTCCCGCCCTTCTGTTGGGCGCTTCCTACGCAATCTTGAAAATAAATTATTTCGAATCTGATTTGAAACTTTTATACCCTAGTAGGTACCTTACCAATAGATGCTCTCAGAATTTCTTATTAAGTTTCTGAAATCGTTGACTTAATTCTTCATTCATCCGAAGACTTGGGGTAAACCTTTTAAGGCGAAGCTATCGGTGAAGTCACTATTTTTATTAATCTTTACCACGAATCGGTTTACATTAGACTGAATGCTGTAGAAATGAGATCTCTGGGACGAATGTGTGGTAAAACCACGTATGATCATGTGAAAAAATGTATGCGTGATGAGCAAGATTAAGAAATGGACGCTTAGATGGTTTGGGCATGTAGGGCGAATGAAGGAAGATAGGAGTGTAAGGAGAATATATGACGCGAATGTGAATGGAAGAAGAAGCCGGGGACGCCCGAGGAAGACATGGCACGATCAAGTGAATCAAATACTTGAGTCGGGCCATGTCAGAAGTCGGAATAACAGAAGAGAATGTATGAGACGTTGTATGAATGTGAATGAAGACAGAAGTGTATGCCAAGATCGAGTAGTTTGACGGTCCGTCCTCTGCTTACCCGTGAGGAGAAACGGCGTGATGGTTAGTTATGAAAACCAAAAAAAATTATGATTTGGATAAATTGAAACTTATCCTACAGTTTTCATTCTGTTTTTGGATTAGTATGAACATTTTTTTTCGATTTTCTTTTGTATTTTAAATATGTATTTTTTTTAGCTTTGGGCAAATTTATTTGGGTGACTTTAAGCTCTATAATGTTGTTTTATAATTTTTTGAGAAATTATCATTAATTAAAGAAATTAGAGTATTCACGAGCAAACCAATTATCAATACGGATATTATGATAATGTTCATGATCAATACTATTATCATTCTTTGAGTTAAAGTTTCTAAAAAGGTACATAATTTTATTACTTATGTTTAGTTATGGCTAACTATGAATAGAATATTGAATTATGTACGGTAAAGCTCGTCCTTGTTTTAACATTTGACATTCTAACCTAAAAACTGATCAAAACCGACCGACCATAGATTTGAAGCGTTTTTGGCGGGCTTTGAAAATTATTTTAACCATGAAAAATAACTTTAGAAAAAAAACGAAATATACGAATATTTAAGTTTATTATTGATAAAAGAATCCTTATTTTTCGATCTCCTGGATAAATATTTTTGTTCGGCGACTTACATTCGAGTTCAGTTATATTTAACTAAGATTTTTTCAAAAGTAACGAGTTGTTTAAACTAGAATTTCACTACCGAAGGCACGTGCTGTAACGTTCACGAAGACGGAACTATCACCTTATTAAATACGCACCTAAATGCTCAACACCACCCACTTGCTTTTCTCCCTTCGCCTTTCCTCTCTCCACACCATTAGTAACTCTTCGCCTTCACTCTTGGCTGCATTTCACTTCACTTACGAGCTTCATCGACCCCACGGGTGCTTTATGAGACGTGAGATTGCCGCTTTAAAAATGCTCATAAATTCGCTCTAATTACAGAAATGATTTTTTAATTGTTAAAAAATTATTCGTTTTTATCGATAAATTATAACGTTTCGTGCTTTACGCATTATCTAGGCTTCTTGCCTTCTGGGGCCTGATTACAGTTCTTTTACGGCAATGCCTTATCCTTAGGCTTAAAAACTTTTTGCTTAACTGTGGTTCAGATGCTTTTGGATGACGGCTGTCATTCAGCGATTGACTTAAAAATATCGACATTTGCGTAGTTTTAACCAAATTACTCGATATTATCGTAAGTATTGACTTTAAACATTATTAGTGAGTTGTTTGTCGCATAATAATGTTATTAAATTAACCGAGTTAACGAAAATGCTATGTTTATAAAGTGCCTATGCCAAAAGCCCGAAATGTCAAGTAATTTAAATTCTAAAAATTGTAACAAACTGTAAAGTTAGTAATAATAAACTAAACGTGTTACGTATGTGTGATGCACTTGTAATTTTTAATAGTACTGTGATAATTAAGCCTCTCTTAATATAATCAAAATCTTTTAAAAATATATTGTTATGAGATTAATTGGAACCCCGGTTGAGTCTGAGTTGAGAATGTCTTTAACCTTAAAAAGAACCGTAATCAGCCCCCTGGATGATAACACTGTTAGAGCTATGCGCGGTTAAAGCAGATTTTTTCGTGTTGGTGGAGCGACACTAGAGCTCGTCTTTTGATTTTGGAACGAAACAGAAGCGTGTTTTTTTATGTTCGATCGAAATTGGAGCAGGTATTTTGATTTTGGACCGAAACAGAAGCTTGTTTTTTGATGTTCGATCGAAATTGGAGCAGGTATTTTGATTTTGGAACGAAACAGAAGCGTGTTTTTTGATGTTCGATCGAAATTGGAGCAGGTATTTTGATTTTGGAACGAAACAGAAGCTTGTTTTTTGACGTTCGATCGAAATTGGAGCAGGTATTTTGATTTTGGAACGAAAAAGAAGCTTGTTTTTGATGTTCGATTGAAATTGGAGCAGGTATTTTGATGTTGGAGCTAGGTCATTTATAATACATAATATGAGGGGCTGAGAACCAGACAGGCCTAAGCGCCATTTGACTCAAATTTTATATTTGTATGAAGTTTTGTAGACAACTGTAAAATCTTCGTGCCGCACAGACTCAACAGTCAATATTGCAGCGACAAGTTCAGAAAACATCATGTTAATTGTATGTCATAGACGGAATCTGTAATAAAGTATGTGTCATAAGAACTCAACCGCCTAATTAGTATCACCTAACAGTTGGTGAAATATCTTAATATTTTACGATTATTGTTAACAAAACATGAGTTTCACTACTCTACAATCACGTCACGTGCAGGTATGATCATGGACCATGGAAATGAAAACGAAATTAATAATTGTAAAAATCGTAGTTTTCTAGCATTTTAAACCATAATGGGAACGGAGGTGAAATGTTTGAAAAACTGTTAATATTTGAGATATTATCGAAATATTAACGTCAGTAAAAACGTCGGTTTTATAGTGCGCATTGTCTTGTTACTTAAATAAATCAACAACCAAGAAAAGTTTATTATTTAGAGGTGAAATGTTTGAAAAACTGTTAATATTTGAGATATTATCGAAATATTAACGTCAGTAAAAACGTCGGTTTTATAGTGCGCAATGTCTTGTTACTTAAATAAATCAACAACTAAGAAAAGTTTATTATTTAGTTGCTATAAAATTACATTTTTTTTTGCTTAAGTTTGTTGTGCATCAGCGAAATCAAAATGGATTGATGAAATGAAAGGATTAACAAAATTTTCAAAAACTTCAAAAGCATTTTTCACAAAACTACCCAAAAGGCGTATAAGCCTCTCCGGTTCTCAGCACCTCATATATAGCCTAACTCAGTTACAGAATTATCGATCATCATTTTATAAAATCAATAAGGAACCATAAACACAACCTTTGAACAAAATACTTTTTATGCTATGGTACTTAACTCTACAAAAAATCCAACACTCCTTCAAAAATCACAACAATAATAGATTAAAAAATCAGATAAAACGCTGGATACGACGTTACATAGGGAGATCTGAAATAGAAAATATATTAACACCAAATACAGACTAACACTTATTATTATTGGCTTATTTAACATGATTCCATTTCTCTGCAAGATTGGGCAGATGGATTGTAACTTCCAACCCCTTGCTTTATTAACATTCATACATTTTATCATAAATAATCGTCTTTTATTAGAATATGGCTTAGCGTGCCAAACAAAATTATTAGTTGTAAACAAAACCACGAGTTCTTCTATATTTTTTGTTTTAATCATCTGATGGATCACGATAAAGGAAAAAAAACTAGGGGACCGAAATAACGCAGGCGTGGAAAATTAACAGTAAATCTGTTAATGCCCAAATTGTGAACATGCACACTGTGTTGCCACTGTGAAATATTTACACGGTTCGTGTGAAATGGTAGTGAAAATGTTACACAGTCACACAGTCGTCGGAATGACCGTTTTTAGACGATTTATGTAACTGAAAACATGGTCCAACTAACTGCGCGCTTGGTGGATTGAAATGTGGAAAAAAATGTGATTGAAATGTGGGTATTTGTCAATGTCCAGCTGTCAAAACATTTGTGTTAGGTTTTGAACGGGACAAAAAGCTACATACACGGAATTTTATATTTATTTTGAGGCATTTCGGTATGTATTATACATGAAAAAAATAATGGGAATAGGTACATCATTTTTTAGAATAAATTCATAAAACGCTTCGTTATAAGCTTCTATAACGCTGAGCAAATAATTCATAGAGATGCTCAACAACACGCTAGTGGAAGAAACCGAAATATAAGGGGGCGGGGAATAGCCAGGCGTTCCGCCAATTTAAGTAAAAAGGTTCAGCTGGTTTACAAAAACCAATTATTTTTTTCGAATTTGAAGGATTCATCAAAATTTCAAAGTTAATATTCAATTTCTGTGAAAGTTTTATTCATGTTATTCAAGCAACAAAAACTACCTTTGGATAAAGAAATTTGCAATATTTCTCTATAAAAGTATTTAACATCCTCTCTCTAGCAATAAAAACCATTAAAAAATTAACCGAATTCAAAAAAAGTATTAAGTTATGGGTTATGGACACGGGAAGGAAGAATATAGATATGATATTGCAACCAAACAGTGTTTAACGGTCACGGCATGTTTTTAATAATTTTTTAGAATTCTTATTAATCTTATTGCATTATCATGTTCCTCTAGTAATATTTTAATATAATTACGAAATCTTACTTAAATTTTTTTATCAAACTTAAAATATACTTGACCAAATTCATATTCTTTATATAAAACCATGTACAATGTGACCTTAGAACGGGGTACCCCAGTAAGGTTACATTTTTTTGCGATTTTTTGTTAAACTTTAAGAAATAAATAAATACAACAAAAAAGCACTGTGATGAACTGGCCAATAATGTTATATGGTAATAACAGAATTTGAATAGATCTTTCACGGAACTTGAATTTTAACATTGAAATTTTGAAGAATCCATCAAATTTTTTGGAACAACCCGCCCTTAAGTAATGCTAAAATAAGTAGAGATGGAAAAGGGTATTGAAAAAGTACCAGGGCTATACGTATCTGTTTCTATACATTTTTTTCATGACTGAATGTGTCATTTTGCCCTTGAATCCATAATAAAGAATAAAACTCACTGTTTTTCTTTATTATTAATAATTTCACATTAAAGGACTTTTCGTTCACTCTGTTGGTATCCTGTACCCTAGCGTAATTTCAAACATCACTTTTATAATTAGCCGAACGTTTATAATGTCGTATTTTGTTTGAAAAACCGTTACATTACGAAATCAATATGTATATTATCATGGGATTTTAATTAAATTCCTGTTCGTTATTCCGTACATTTTTATACCTTGCGGATATACGTAAGTATTATATAATATCAAGCTTTGCTACCCGGTTACGCCCGAGTTACTCTTAGTTCGCCCTTATCACATTTTAAAGGTCCATAACTCATGATGGCAACGGAGTTGTGAGTTGAAAACAGTTGAGTTGACCTAAAAATTTAAAACAAATATATATATATATATATATATATATATACATATATATATATATGTTTTAAAGCAAATCAAATTTGATTATATTATTATTAAGTTCTGCAAGTATTTTAGTTTTGAATTATTGTTACAGCTGTTTCGACGTTCAAAACTATGGTTTGGCCACATTGAGACGACTTACTTATGTGATTTTTTTACTCCCACCGACATTTTAATTTATACTTTGTTTAAAATGATTATTACCGGTAAAACAGATTTACTTTGAAAATAATTGTGATAATTAATAATTCTCTATTCTGTGAGGTACTTAACAGCTGAAGGCTATTTTCCCCGCATAAATTGATGACAGTGTTTCCTTAATTATTTTATAATGACGTGAATGCTTATTTAAGTCAATGAATTTAAATGTGTTTGGTATCTCTCTGAATTATTTTAAGGACGATTTCTTGAATATACTCAAAGGTGGGGAATAAATAAATTTCCTTACTTTATTAATTGGCCTTATGTTGGGATCATTCGTTCGTTTATTGCTCGATTAAATTTAATCTAAGGCCCCTTCTTTATATGAGAGGGTTTAGGCTCGTTGTTGCCAACAGGGACGTGATTATTCAGTAAGAGATGCTCTGCGAATTTTGAAATAGTACTTTTATTATTATAGCATAGTATATGTTCTTTGAATCTAGTTGAGGAAGCCCTTCCCGCCTGTCCAATATAAATAGCGCTACAGTAAAAACTCATACGTACGCTAAACTCATCGGTAGAGGTTTTCCTGCATTACAGTAAAGTTAATTATTTATGTGCACGCGGAAAAGATTTTATCAATGGATAAACATAATTCATTAGTCCGTGAAAGCTCCCAAATTTCGTTTTGTAAAGATCAGATAAATACGCGGGTACCCATTGTTTGAAAAGGCGGGAGCCTTTTACATATCCCGTAAAATTGTATAAAACAAAGTTCGAATAATTTTACAGGAGATTTAAAAATCTCTTTCCGTTTTATTTCAATGTTTAAAATTCACGTTTTTAATAATGAGATTTATGATTGTTTTAATTAAGAAAGTTTTCAAGTTAAAGAAGATGCTCAAAATCCGCAGATATTCCCATTCTCTCTAATTCCTTTCCCATTTTATAATAAATTTGACAGCTACTTGAGAAATGCGACCACGTGACCAGTGAGAAGCATTTTAACTGAGCTATCTATTTCGAAATGATTCTTTATCATTCATTAGAAACATTTCGATTCGACATATCTTTCAATTTGTCAATTACTGCACCCGACAGTCACTGGCCGTAATCCATAGACCTTCCTCACGGCTTACCGTATAATTAACCTTGAAAATGGCTTCTGTTGGCTGTTTGTTTTTTCTAACACGTGTATCTATTATTTAACTGTAAATCTAGTACTTTTTCTGCTATATTTATTTTTACGGATGACAGCTGTATCGATTGGCGATTATTGCATAGTACAAAACATACAATTCGAGGCATTTTTTATTTTAGATTTTAACACATTTGTGCAATACAACATCATTATTTCTTTAGGAGGTGGTTTATAATATCAGAGAGAATAATGTGATATATTAAAGGGGTTACATTAAATTGGCAAAAAAGCGAAGTTAGCAATTCACAAGAGGGCTGATACCAATCCTGATGTATGGCAGTGAGGTATTGAACTGACAAAGAAAGGATTAAAGCCGACAGAATGCTGTATAAATGAGATTCCTGATGCGTATGCGTGGTAAAACCATGTATAACCGTGTGAAAAATGTTTAGGTCCGCAAGGATTGCAAGGCTGATGTAAGTATAATGAGTAAGATTAAGAAAGTGGCGCTTAGATGGTTTTGGCATGTAGAGCGGTTGAACAAAGAATGGAGTGTAAGGAGAATATATGACGCGAATGTGAATGGTAAAAGAAGTCGAGGACGCCCGAAGAAGACATCGCACGATCAAGTGAACCAAATACTTGAGTCGGGCCATGTCAAGAGTCAGAATAATAGAAGAGTGTGTATTAGACGATCTATGAGTGTGAATGAAGCAAGAAGTGCGTGCCAAGACCGAGTTGTTTGACAGTCCGTCTCTCTGCCTACCCCTGCGGAGAAACGGCGTGATGGTTAGTTAGTTATTAAAGGGATTTTTATACCCCTTTGTCTTCAGTGTCCATAACTATCAGGTAGCGCCCTTGTGGTGATTTTTCACAAAAACGGCACTAGACAAATTGTCTAATTATTGTTAGGTACTATTAATTTAATATTATGGTGATTATTCCGTCCATTCTATCCAATTTAGGATAAAAAATTCTTATTCTTTCAATTTTATTTTGCATATTTCGCACACTGTTCCGTTTGTTCAATGTGCCGTTAAAAACTGTGCAAAACAATAAACTAACGTTTTTGTATAAAGATAAATCATTACGACATAACTCGCCGAGTGAATTTGGACGGATTTAGAAATATTAGAAAGTAAAAATCACTCACAAAAAACGTATTTATTTACTCATGAGCCAGTTAAAAGTGGCCATTAATTATGTCATTGCCTCATAAATTGATTTCTGGTCATTTTAAGTGATTCCTGATCGTATCTCTCACTGCTAATTTGCTGCGTTGATAAGCCGGGGCCTGATTCCGGTTCTTTTTAAGGATAAGGCATTTAAGACGACGCTCGGCGTAAAATCGAACATGTTCAGCAGAAGATTTTACCTTTGTAGTACCGCTGTGAAAAGGACTCTCTTCCTTGCCTTCTGCGCAATGTTGTACACGTGCGAACTCTGGGCTAACTATAAAAAGAGTAGTATGGACTTTGTGTACAGTACAATAACGCCTTCCGCATAATGTTTGGCCTCCCCAGATACTGCAGCGCTTCCAGTATGTTCACAAAGGGGTGAGTTTCCCATTTCGTAGCTCTTATAAAATCACGGGTGGCTGGAATGAGGGAAAGAATAAACTGCTCCGGGAATATCCACATCATGTACGCCCGCCTCAGTCCAGCCTCCAGCATCTACGCATACTGGAGAAAGATTTTGGCTCCTCACAATTTAAATACCACAGCACCTTAAAGGCTTTATTTTGATGTACTTATTTTTTGTTTTGTTTTATGTGGTATGTATCATTCACCTACTATATTATTATTATTTTATTTTTTTAACTTTTGTACATATTTTTATAACTTCTAACTAACTAACTAACTAACCATCACGCCGTTTCCCCGCAGGGGTAGGCAGAGGGGACGGACCGCCAAACAACTCGATCTTGACATACACTTCTTGCTTCATTCACATTCATACAACGCCTCATACGTTCTCTTCTGTTGTTCCGACTTCTGACATGGCCCGACTCGAGTATTTGATTCACTTGATCGTGCCATGTCTTCATTTACATTCGCGTCATATATTCTCCTTACACTTCTTTCTTCACTCATTCGCTCTATATGACCGAACCATCTAAGCGTCCCTTTCTTAATCTTGCTCATTACGCCATACATCAGCCTCGCATTCTTTACGAATCTCAACATTTTTCACACGATCATACATGGTTTTACCACACATTCGTCCCAGAGATCTCATTTCTACAGCATTCAGTAGACTTTCATCCTTCCTCTACCAGTTCCATGCCTCACTGCCATACAACAGGGTTGGTATCAACACTCCATTGTGGACTGGTAGTTTCGCTTCTTTGGACATTTTTTTGTTTGTGTCAACCGCGTTCAGTCCTGATAACTATAAATAATATTATGCAGTTTTGTCTCAGATGTGCATTGACCACACCGCAAAATTGCATCGCCTTTATCGGTACTATTACAGAAAGCATCTTCAATGTCCTAAGAAATGCTCCCCTCCCCCATCCTCCATGAGCAAACTCAGCTGTAAGTACCCATTTGTACCCAATTACGTGGCTTTAATGGCGAGCCGTGTCGGTTCGCTTCCTCTGCATCGCGATGGACTCAATAAGGAGTCGACCACGACTCTTTCAACCATCAAGGGGGCTATTCCGCAATGTGACTGAATCGTCTTTTCTTATTTATTGGTTTAGATTGAAAGAAAACATTAGGAATTTATATTTTGCTAAATGAATTAAAAATTACTTTGTATTCACCACTTTATTAATATATACATATTAACGGGTTTCGAAGGGGAAGCTTTCCTCATCAGGATACACAGTATATTAAAAATAATGACAAATGATAAACATAGAAAGTTAAGAAGAAAGAAAAGAAAAGGACAATATAATGGGAAAAAAAATTAAAAAAATTCCGGGTTGCGAATAATACTTTAAATGACGATATTTTAATTTTTTGCTACCATAGCGGAAGATGTTGTGTAGTGCCATATAGGGTAATGGAGGACTTATCCAGCCGAGAAATTGTACTCACGGCCGTGTCTCCTGGGTGGGTTCAGACACGATTGCAACTCAGCCACTGACAGGTATATATTCAAATAATACTAGATCAGGTATTTTGGTATTGGAGCGAAGTAGGAGCAGGTATTTTGACGTAGCCAAGGTATAGCACATATTTTTGTATATTCTAGTCAAACTGGAGCATGTATTTTGAAGTTGAAGCCAAGCTGGAGTAGGCTTTTTTATATTAGAGTGAAGCTAAAGCACGAATTTTGATGTTGGGGTGAAGCTCGTATTTTGATGTTGGAGTGATTTGTTAGTGAAGTTCTTAATTCACTTAATCGTGTCATGCCTTACTGCACCGTATACCACTAGTTTAATCTATTTGCATGTTTTTTTTTTACTCACAGTAGTTCTATTTTTATCCAAATCAATCAATTACGCATAATAAATTAAGTTAACCTATTTGTTTTATCTGTGTGTAAATTATCAAATAATGTCAGCTCCACAATATGTCAATGTGTCATTCAGTGACAGATGGTTTGCTTATTACGATAATAATTGAATATGGGTATTATTATCAATTCACATTGTTTATTGTATTAGGTACAACGCAAAATTAAATCACAGTGAATTTGATATCATACACACCCAAACTCGAGCAGAAATTCGCGTGCGTAAATAACACTACGAAAATTACACGTGGAGTAAATTACACACGATTAAATTACTCGCGTTCAAAATATCTCTTTTTTTTTTAATAGAAATTTTGAATTCTGCCGAATCGCATTCGTACCAGTCACATATATAGCTGTTAATTGATTTGTTAGTGTTTGTTTATTTTAATTTTTATTAAATTTAAAATAGTTCCACTTCATATGGATTAATATTATCTATTTTATTTTTTATAATAAATTTTTGTTATTCATATTTTTTTAACATTTTTATTTACTTATCGCTTATTTCTAATACTTATTATATATTTTGTTTTTTTTTTCATAAGAAGCAATCACTTGTTGTTTGACATTATATTAAATATAACAAACACTTTGTTATAAACCACTTTTAACACCATAACACAATAACCACATTAATAACTGACTGCTCTTTCTTGTATAAATATTGTGGGATTATCTCCCTTTAATGACTTCATTATGTTCCCATAAAACTGTTTTGTTTACTATCTATTATTATCAATATATGTTAATGTTGTCTCCCTCTTACACATAATACTTTTCTATTGTTGTCTCCCTCTAATATTTTGTTCTCTTTTCTCTCTCTTTTGTATTATCTCTATTTGACTCTATTGTATTCTATAACTATACATAACCGATAACTCTGTATTATTATTATATTTGTCCTAAATAAGCTCGTGCTGAGCGAAACCGGTTAGCTAAAATAAAATAAAATTATAAAGTTGATTTTTTTATTTCACTCGGGAGTTAAGCTATGTATTTGGATGCCTTTGTACAGTTAACAGTGTTTTTGTGTTTGGGATTTGTTTATTTTTTTAGTGTAATGTCTTCTTTCTATCTTGTATGGTGTCTGTCGAGTCTTTGTTGTAAATGTAGTTTGTCTCTAAAGTACGGTGGTAGTAAATTGTTAAGAACTTTGTAAATTAAAATTAAAACGTTATTGTAATTTCTTTGTTTAACACTCATTATATTGAATTACTTTGGCATTTTCTGTATTGGTTTATATTTATTACACTTTAAAATTTGTATCGTTGCTCCACTCTGGATTATTTTGAGTTTTTCTAAGCTACCTACATTACTTAGATAGAGAACACTATAACAGTAGTCCATGTGTGGTGCAACGATTGTTTTATAAATTAGTAAACTTGTTTTTTTATCGAATTTTTTTACTAATTCTTCCAAGGAAAGAAACATTTTTAGCCATTTTTCTCAATAACGTCGGTGTTTTCTTCAAGAGATAATAATAATAACAAAGCATTTATATAGCACCGTTTTGTGTTGTTTCACTTCAAGTGCGCTTTATCTTTGAGTATCTTTATGCGAGATATCTTTGAGTCTAATATAATTCCCAAGTACTTTATCTTTTTATTTATTTAGGAAACAAACGATCATTATAAATAAGTCTGTAACACAATAAAAATGATATATTCTAGACCAATTAAGTTCCATTATATGAATCATAGTACCTACATAGTATTACAGGTAATAAAAAATAAATATACATTAGATATATATTTTTTACAGTAATCCACACAGGAGACCCTGAGGGAAATGATTTCCCTCAAGGCCTCTATGATCTTTGAGGATGCTGTGTGGAGGGTCTTTTAGATGATAGGAAGGAGTGAACTTGGGTCTTGAAGAGACCCATATTATAGGATCGAGGATACACAGAAGCCGGCAGATCATTCCACAGCCGAGCTGTTGAACACAAGAACGAGTCGTAGAAGCGACCCGTTCTCATGTGACAAATGTCAATCGTGTGCAAATGTTGGGTGCGCGTTTGGCGTGTTTCCCGACTATGCACCGGTGCCGAAGGGATCAATGACGCTAGTTCCTCTGAGTATCTTCCATTAAAATACCGGTAGAACAAGGACAGCTTTCCTACCCAACGTCTCTGCTCCAAAGATTGCAATCCGTTTGTTAAGATAGGCGAATCTATCAAACGTGTCGCCCGTTTCTGCAGAGTAAAGGGTTTTTTTTTCAGATATTTTGGGGCTCCTGACCAGAGTTGCCTGCCAAATTCTACAGTGGGGCGCACTTGCGAATTTTACAGGGTGAGCAGTTGTGTACTATTAAAGTATCTACGGGCTCTGTACAACACAACCAGCTTCTGAAAGGCTAACTACTCTGGCTTCGATGGAGCCCCCATACCCCCATACTGAGTTGGTCACTTAAGATTACACCAAGCATATCAATGATATATGTAAATACAAGTACAGCTTTCGTATTATTAACGTGATCAAGGTGAGCATGTATAGGTCTATGCACGTATATTATTAAAAACAATAAATTAACTATAGAGAACAGTAGAATTTTCACATAGTATCAATTCAGTTCACCTCATTTTATATGATTTTAATTTACAATTGAAAATGACTACATCTCGTAGGGTATTGTGGGTTTTGCAGATAAGTCCAGATTTTAAAGAGTTTTGCGCGTATTTGGATTTACAGTGATATTTTAAATAAATCGTTCGCTCTGGTGTTGCGCTCAGGGCAACGAAATGCAATCCCTTCCAACAGATACGATGAATCAACAAGACAGTTGACAATTTTATATAAGAATAAAGGATCAGAGTTTTCTACATTTATATTGACCAATGGGATCAAACCAATGATTACTAAAACGATACGATAGATATTTTATAAATTTCTTTTGAATATTTTCAATACGATCAATATACGTTTGATATTGATAATTCGTAATTACTGAGGCGAAATTAAGTTGTGACCTTATATGCCCTATATAGTAGAATTATTGTGTATGGTATAGTGAGGGGCTTTGCAATGCGTATAATAAAGCCAATTTGTTTACAGGCTTTTTCTGAAATATTTTCAATATGATCCTTAAGTAGCATTTTAGAATCTAGTAACACTCTTATTAACATTTATCAAGTTTTTACAATCCATTATTACTCGATAACGTTCATCGTAATTTCGGTTTCCAATGACCATGTAGGAACTTTGTTTTTGATATGTTGAGTTTATGTTTGTTAATTTTCTGCCATTTTTCAAATTTTACTTTCATATTCCTACCTTATCCGCAAATAATCTTATCTTGCACTGTTTTGTAACTTAAATAATATAATTTATGTAAAAGATTAATAAAGTGGTCCCAGCACGGACCCCTTTGGCACTCCCAGTTCATTTATTAAAGGTTCTGATATACACATATTCACTTTTGTGACTTATTGGGTTGACTACGAGAATAGGCCCTATTTCTTCGCAATGTTATTTATTTCTCGATACGGAGGTGCTATGTGCCAGCGATATGCAAATGTTCAGCATTGTTGCATGAACCAAAACAATGCAAGAATACAATGGACTGAATATTTGAAGCAGACGCGGTCTTTCATTCTGATTTATTTGCACATAATACGAGGGCTCATTGATAAGTTTCCCGAAACGATGGACGATGGTAGTAGTTTCAAATATGTTTTGTCCCTGACAAGTCGCGTCCTTGAAATGAACAAGTAATGTCAAATATTGGCGCATTACATCACGTCGTGTTTGTGTGACAGCTCGAGGAAATGGCAGTTTTTAATTTTTGCACAAATGAAAAAACATCGAGGTTCGTGCAATCATAAATGTTTATATTTTAAAGGGGAAACCCATTACTCAGTTAAACAAATTTGACAGCTGTTTTGGAAGACTCTTTGTCTTCGATCAGCACAGTTTTCACTTGGGTGACTGAATTTGAACTTGGTTGACAGAGCTGTGATCACCCGAATGAGGTAAAAACAACAAATATTATACGAAAACCGTTTTAAATTACCACCGTTTAAAGTTATCATCAGCGGAGATGGTGAACATCTATTGTGAACGTGTTTTATATATCTGACCCGAACATTTAGTGTTGAAGAAGCTGTATGCACGAGGTGCCGCGTTTGCTTACAGTTGATTAGAAGCAACGTTAGATAGATGTTTCAACCAACTATTTGCAACGTTTCAAGCAATTTTTAAGTAGTTTCATAACAGTTGACGATACTTGAATCCACCACTACACACCAGAAACCAAGGGACAGTCAAAACAGTAAAAATAAATTAGCCAACCGACTCCAAAGAAAGCAAAGACGATATGAGACGATTTTGTCAACTAGCATAGTGATAGCGAATATTTTAAGGGATTCCAAACAAACAGTAACGGCTTATATTACGCAGACTTGTTGCAAAATTTGAGCGACGAAATCAAAGTGATAATTCCCCGTTTGGCCTAGAAAGACGTACTGTTCCATCACGTCAATTCCCCCGTTCAAACGGCATCTGTTGCAATGGAAAAATCCATTACCGCGTCCACCTTATTCGCCAGATTCGGGTCCATACGACTTGCATTTTGGTTTCCAAATCTTAAAAAATGGTTTAGGTAGTAAGAAATTTTCCAACAATGTGGAAATCACCGATGCTGTAAATATCTATTTTGAGGAGCTTGAGCAGTCGTTCTGTCAAAATGGTATATTAGCACTAGAGAAGCATTGGACTAAACTTGTCGAGGTACAAAAATAAAATGATTTCATGCCAAATAGTTGTTTTCCTTTCCTTTCCGGAAACTTATCAACTGACCCTCGTAACACTCGTGAAAGTGGCATGCATTAATATGCTCCATAATAACATTATATTATTATTGCCTGTAAGGATATCATTTACTTTATTTTATGTGCGAACTTTAGTATTTCTTTTAATATTGGCTAATAATGATTACAGAAATTATCGAATTTAAAAAAAAAAGTTATGTCGATAAAAAAAAAAACTTTTATAATTTCTTTACAAGATTGGTATTAACTTTGTGGCGTCATTATTAATAAATGAATTAAATATTACTTTGTATTCACCACTTAATTAATATACACATATATATGTTTCGAAAGCGATGCTTTCTTCATCGGGAATATATAGAATACTAAAAAATAATAATGTCAAGTATAGACAAATGATGAACATAGAACACAATAATGTAAGAATAAACAATTTTTAATTCATTTATAAGAAAATATTCTATTTATTTTAAAAGTTCATTCACCTCGTTTAGTAATGGGTTAATTATTAGTGGTAGATACTATCGCCCCTGTGAAAGACCACCACTCCCAATCGAAATGTTACTCGAAACGACTGACCGTGTTTATATAGATATGAATACCCAGGTGCACCTTATCTCTCCTTTTCATTCCCACTTCCGAAGAATTTTGTGATTCAATTTATAACTTATTGAAGTTTGTAAACCTCATTGTAATATTTAATCATTGAAGAAGATCGTATTAACACATCCAAAATGAACCACGAAACCGAAAAAAACAACAGAAATTAAAAAGATTTCAGTCGCATCTGGGACTCGAACCCAGGACCTCTACCTATCCGGGGTAACCGCTTAACCAACTTAGCTAATGAGACCAGTTCAATTTACGCCATTTACACCGATATCGTACTTCAAGTTCAAGACATGTTAATATTATCCTCCATTTTTATAAATCCCATATTATTGACTGCTATCCTTTTCAACAGATTGCAAAGTTTCTATCGGTGTAAATGGCGTAAATTGAACTGGTCTCATTAGCTTAGTTGGTTAAGCGGTTACCCCGGATAGGTAGAGGTCCTGGGTTCGAGTCCCTTCAATGATTAAACATTTTGTAATTGTTTTTTTTGTAATATTGAATTAATCTATTGTTCTTTTCCTTGTTTCAGGTAATTTGGCACACTGCTCTCCCTCCTCGCTTGGTGCTGAATATATATTTTTTACGTCAGTTTGGTAAGGTATTATTTATCTGCCATAAGTATGTAATATTCTTTAGTATATATTTTGCCCTGATGATGGAACGGTTGTTCTGAAACCGGTCGGCGTTGAAAATAAAAGTGGTTTAAACAAAGTTTGGTTGTTTCATTTCATTATAATGGATAACCACCGAGTGATATCTTCCATACAATAGTTCAAAATAATGATTTACTAATTCCATTCAATGGTATTCCTACAGTCGTCCTCTCATATTCTATTCATTCATTCTTACTTATTCTTAACATTACTCCCACAATACTCCTTAGGTACATATTCATCTAATAAAATTACAAAATATTATACAGTATGTACAAAGCGATACAAAAATAACACATTCACAATTACGATGCAAAAATAGCAACATTTTAAGACAGGAGTCATAAGTATGTTCAGAAATAACTGACTTTACATGAAACAGTAAAATAAGGAGGAAACCGCAACCAAACAGCTACCTACCGGAGGCTTGAGAAAGGGGCATTTTACAATAAATTGAAGAGAAGTTAAAATTTATCGGCAGTAGAATTTTATTAATAATTTCGTTTTTAAAGCCCGTTTAAATTCCGTCTTCATTATCGGGCATGAAAATGTTACTTTTCAGGCTATGGAATATTATTGTTGCCAATCGATTCCATCCTTATCTTGTTGCAATGATAATTATTTTTATCCGAATGCAAAACACTGTGTTAAACCATATATATCAATTTAATGTGATTGCCAGAGTGAAACATGACTTATCTTATAATCTGGCTATAGGGGAGATAGTGATTGGGTGTAATCGAGATATCAATTTCGAAAAGATCGATTGATTCTATCTCTACATATAAAAATGAATGTTTATCTGCCTTCTTGAAAATTACTCAACCGGTTTTGCGGAGAATAGCGCAGTTTGTTCTTATTAATGTCGCGAAGGTTTAGAGAGTAGTTTGAATGAAATCCGATATGTAAAACCGTTGCTATAACGTTTTAAAATTAGTATGAAAAACATTGAACCCGCCATGTTGCATTGAGGTTAGCCTATAGATATACCACCCTGGTTAGCCACAGATTATATATTCAAGAGAAGAAGGTTTGTTTGGGTAGAATATTTTCAAAGCGGAAGACACAAGTAGGTACCTACTTAAGAACTTTATTATTTAGATATGTTTTAAAAAATAAATGTTTTATCGATCGCAATATTCCCTGAAACAGTTTAACTAACTAACCATCATCCCGTTCCCCATAGGGGTAGGACACAGAGGAAACTCCGCCAAACACCTCTGTCTTGGTACGCACTCCTTGCTTCATTCACATTCATACATACTTTTCTGTTATTCTGACTCTTGATGGTGTCTTCCTCGGGCTTCCCCAACTTTTTCTACCATTCACTTCCGCGTCATAATATTCTTCTTACTCGCCTTTCTTTGTGCATCCGTTCTACATGCCCAAATCTTCTAAGCATCTCTTTTAAGCTTCACCATTGCACTTATATCATCCTTTCATTCTAATGAAATAAGGGGGTCGAGGGGCGAGCTAGGCGTGCCGAAGTAAAACAGCAAATAAGTCGAAAGGTTCCTTGTTTACAAAAAACAAGTATTTAGTTTGACTTTTTATAAATGTTTTATAATTTGCTTACCGCAGCCAAAATCACGCGAAACAACTTGGACGACAGTGAACTAGGCTGGTGCCAAAATGGGTGTCACGAGACCTTTGCCTCCAGCCGTCGAAGTGGTATGTTAAGACAAGTCAATTCATTCTGACGTCAGCAGTGGTCATACATGATTTTACCACACATACGCCTCAGGAATATTCTCATTTCTACAGCATTCAGTTTACTTTCATCCTTCCTCTGCCAGCAACCCATTGTGGACTGCCAGCTTCGCTTCTTTGGACAATTTAATGAGACAGTTTAATGCGTGGAAATAACGAAATCCTGTTGTCGTTATATTATCTCTATAAATTGATATGAATGGGTACCTACCTAGCTACTTGCGTGGTTTTGATATTACAGATTGATTATTGAATTACGGAAACATATTTTTTTATCGGTATCGAATAAATCAACAAATCTGACCTAAAAATCATTCTATATAATTATGTGATTTTTTTACTAATATGACATGTGTTGTCAGTGGTTTTAAATTTCGATAAAAATGTGAACTTGATACTTTGTATTGATTCACATTTTACGCACGTTTTATAGTGTGTGTTGCTTCGATTAATAACGCTAGGAATCAAAATAGGAAAAAATATCAGTATCTAATCAGTGACAGAACTGTGATTTACGTCACAATAAGAAACTTCAGCGAATAATATTATGGCTATAAAAATATGTATTCATATTGACCAGCAAACGATGATTCTGAATATATAATTTTTACTATTTATTAATTATACGTAGAATTAATAAATCGTTATTTAAAAGTCAGTAAATAATCATCTCATTAAAACACCTTGTTATGCTGGTACCATTGCATTTGGAACATCTGACCTCAGGTGTGTATTCTGTTTTTGGATTAGTATAGACAGTTTTATTTTTGTATTTTGTTTTGTATTTTAAATATGTATTTTTTTTGAGTTTTGGCGAAATTTTTATCTTAATTTGGGTGACTTTAAGCCCTTTAATTGTTGTTCAGTATAAAAAAACTATTATTAATGATATATAGTATTCATGACCAAACCAATTATCAATACGAATATTATGATATTTGATTCCTCAATACTATTATTATTCTTTGAGTTAATGTTTCTAAAAAGATACATAATTTTATTTTTTTATGTATAGTTATCGCTTACTATGAATACAATATAAAATTATGTACGGTAAAGCTCATCCTTGTTTTGACATTTGACATTCTAACCTCAAAACCTACCAGCTATTGATTTGGAGCGTTTTGGCGGACTTAAAAATTGAACCTTGAAAATTATTTTATCTATGAAAATTAACTTTAGAAAAAAACTAAATGTAATTGTATTTAAGTTTAAACCGAATTATTTAAAAATAATTTATAAAAATTGGACTGGACTTCCTTATTGAATACGTGAACTAAATAAAGCGCTAAGTGCCAAAAATGTTCACCTGGGTTTTTATTAAATAAAAACACAAATTGTTAGAAAACATTTAAAAAAAAATATTTACGTAATGCCTTACAGAAACATTTTTTTTTTAAATATTTTATGAATATGCAATAAAATTAAAGATATACCTAATTTAGTTTCTAATTTATAGAAGGCGTTAAGTGCCACGACGCATGTCACAAAAAATGATCTAAGTGCCTTTTGAGAAGTTACTAATAAGGACTACTCGTATGTGTAGCCAACTTGGTCATTTACCAATTGGTACTTTAGTCATTTTATTACTAATGTCTAGCGGCACTTAGTGCTTTTTATGTTTTACCCGGTACATACAACTTGTTCGTTTTTGCCACAAACTGTCGGAAATATTTTTGTGTCATTCAAGTCTTTATTTAGGGTATCGGCGATGACACAAGGACCGTTACTATATATTTCCTTTAAATTTAGATTTTTGTTGGCACTTAGTGCTTTATTTTATTCGGGTGTTCATTCTCATGTCAAAATCTAAGATAAAATTGTTCAAAATTCGAACGTTTTGTATTATTATTAATATTGTTGACTTGACATCTTCTTTGTATGATGGAGGTAAAAGTGGGATTTTGAGTTATATGCGTTTATGGCGTAAGAGTGACAAGTGCCTGAAGTCGGTGGGACTATGTCATCCCCATTATTGGGGTATGCTTTGAGGCTGATTGATGTGGGGAGGGAAGACGAAAGTTGAGAAGTATCTTGCTTGCTATTCAGATCTAGTCATTATACGGAATGGCGGTCTTTCGGCGGGGCTATAAATTCTGAGGGCATTTAGCGCTCATTATCATAATAAATTTAAAATACTGAAAACAAGCTGTTGTAGTTGAACATTGCAGGCGGTGAGGCGGTGGTTCGGATAATTTAATTGTACGCGGACGGACGGCTTATCACGCCCGTTTATTTTTATTGGTGTAAAGCCTTAATCTGTGCGGTTAGACCGTGAAATGCAACTGTACGATATTCTCACAACTGGATTGTCGGAGAGTGAACACAATACGAAATAATACAATACTTATTTTTATTATTTGAATATTTTAAATAATGCTTTGACTGTCTAACTAGGACGATTTCCCTTTTTAGGACAGTCAAAATTGTATGTACAGAATATAATAGATGCCAATATGGGTTTAATTGATGTAATAAAACCGATAATGGTATTTCAGCGTAACAAAGGGAAACTAAATTAAAATAAAATAAAACGTGGATACAAAAAGACCAACAATAAAAAAAAATAGTAACAGTATAGAGAAATCAATACTAAGTAATCCCACAAAATATTAATACATAAAGGTAAACTGATGTTTTTGTATGATTGTGTGAAAAATGCAAGGCTGATGTATGCGTAATGATCAAGATTAAGAAAGGGACGCTTAGATGGTTCCTACATGTAGAGCGAATGAACGAAGAAAGGAGTGTAAGGAGAATATATAACGCGAATGTGAATGGAAAAATCAGTCGGGCCATGTCAGAAGTCGGAATAACAGAAGAGAATGTATCAAACGATGTATGAATGTGAATGAAGCGAGAAGTGTATGCCGAGATCGAGTTTTTTGGCGGTCCGTCCTCTCTGCCTACACCTGCGGGGAAACGGCGTGATGGTGAGTTAGTTAGATGTTTTTGTTTTATTCATAAAAATGTCGTTTTTTTATGAATTTGGTAAGGAATCTACGCTCATTTATTCAGTTAGCCACAATAATCAGCAGAAGATGATGGTAAAAATGACAATAATCAATTATTCAATTCACAAATCATATCCAAACTTCCACAACCTCCCGTCGGTCATATAGCAATGCACGCCACTTTTCACGGCATACACCATAGGCGCCCCTACGGAGGGTGGGGAGTAGTTGGAGCTCGGAGCAGCCTCGTTGCCCTACAATATTTATTTATTTCTAAGAAACAGCTTTTAATATAAATATTTATACAAAGTAAGTTTAACAAAATGTAAGCCAACAGAGTTTCTCGTGCTAACAGTGGTTAAGTACAGATGTTTTATTTATGAAGCTAACAAGGTTAAGAAAAAACAAAATAAGAAGGAAGGGGGGAGAGGAAGAGGAATATAGGGTCGTGACAGGAGATGCTCTCGATACATTTTATACTCGTCTATCAATTTGTGGTCGTACGTATTACTTTGGTTCGATATTTCCAAATGGTATTGTGAAAAATGTCGATATTGTGCGTTATATTGCGCAAAAATACGGGGAATTGTCTTAAGATTGGTCCTGCATGAGGGCAAATAAAAGAAATTGGTTTGTCGGGTTGGTCTTGGTGGTATGTGAATGTTTATAAAGTTAATGAGCTCTGGCGAGTCCAGGCCATTATTCGTAATTTTAAATAACAATATGAGAATGCCTAAAACACAATGCCCTGTAAATGTACATTTTCAACTACGTTGTATCACTAAATTAGTTTATTTAAATTCAACTTCGTGTGTTGTGATCTGACGTATTGTTTCTTTAAGTTATCCATCTCACCTCACATGTTTACAGAGTACCTTAACAGTTTACGCGTTGCCGTAGGAACTAAACACACCTTCATTACCTGTAAGAAATCCACACCAGTCCAAGAAAGTAGCAGCATTTGGTCGATATCAAATCAAAGATGTAACGCGAGAAGTAATATTGTAATCCGTCGATCGTGATATCACGCTTCAGTAGACTACGTCAAATCATTAATCTGTGTTTGTTTTATTGATCCAACGAAGCGATACGTCTTATGGTCCTGCCGCTGAGAGCTCCGTCGTTACGATTCCTTCAGTTTCATCGGTTGTTTATGAGGAAGATAGAGAGGTCACGATCAGGAATGTCTTTACTTGGTCTATGTTCGTCGAGTGTGGATTACACGCACACGAATTGACTAGTTTATGTATGAATAATTAATATAGAATTATTTTTCATAAAAAGTAAACTCTTTGTGGTTTGACATTATCGATTTGTTATAAACCACGATTTAAAAAATATACATTTTAACGCCAACCGGTTTCTCTTAGATCACTCTTCGTCGGGGCATTTATAATAACTAAAACAAGAAACTAATTTTAGGTGAAATATAAGTTCATTTCGAAAATATGTACGAGTATATATGTTTACATTGAAATGCGTTGTATTAATGACCAATCGGAACAAATAAATAAAATTAAACTCTTTACAAATTTACATACGTAAATATTTCATACAAAATATTTTATAAATAGGAGCAAATTAAATATTATTTAACTACCAAATTAAGAATCGTGGCTCCCTTATCAGACACAAGAACTTTTCTTTTCTGATAAGGTACGCCACCAAGAATACCCTTCAATTAAATATATTTTGTAAATTACTTGTAATGCGACTTGTAAGAAATTAAAAAAAGTAAAAACAACAAAAAAATATATACATACGAGGTTTGTTCAAAAGAAAGGCTGAATTTCGAATTTTTTCGAAATGTATTTATTTATTCATCAATATCCATTTTCTCCCCTTCAAAGTAATCCCCTTCAGATATAATGCACTTATGCCAGCGCTTCTTCCAATCCTCGAAGCACTTCTGGAATGCGCTTTTCGGTATGGCCATCAGCTCGTTCTTCGATTCTGACTTTTTGGTATCTCATCAATTGTGGCAAAACGCTTTCCTTTCATTGGTCTCTTCAGTTTCGCGAATAGGAAAAAGTCGCAGGGAGCCAAATCTGGTGAATACTGTGGTTGGGGCATGATTACGGTGTTGTTTTTGGCCAAATAATCACGAACAAGCTTGATGTGTGAGCTGGTGCATTATCTTGATGCAAAATCCATGATTTGTTTTTCCACAATTCAGATAGTTTGCTTATTGCTTCACGCAAACGTTGCATAACTTCCTTGTATTCCTTATTAACCGTACGACCTGTTGGCAAGAACTCATGATGCACCACGCCATTGTAATCGAAGAAAACAGTGCGCAAAACCTTCACACTTCACTCGTACATTATATACATATATTTTATTTATAAAAATTACCTTAATTTTTTTTTTTTTGCAATTAGTGTATAGGTACCAGAATATCATGTTCATGGTAGCACTCTTGAAATTAATTATATGTTTAACAAACCTCAATAGTACTCCCTCTCTAAATACGAGAATTTCCCAATTAGGGAGGTAATTAATTTTAAAAAAAGAACTAAAAGTATTATGTAAATAAATTAAAAAAAAACGTAATTTCGTACTTACATACCTACTATTATTCCCATGTAAATAATGTTGTTAATTATATTTAATAAATATCTTTAAAAAAAGATTTATAGGTTATATATATATAGGTATATAAAACAATAGAACGAGACACGATACAAAAAGGGAAATAACAAAATGTTTAATAATGTAGATGTATTAGACTAATGTATTCATATAATGTAGAATTAGTCAATTATTCTTTTTTTTTTGTTATTCGTCCAATCTTATTTGTAAAATAAATATGTTAGTGTTTCTTACTTCATGTCTTTGCGCGCTGAAAATAGTTGCGTTAACTTAAAAATTCCGTATAAAAAGTGCAAATTTCACGGCGCTAGCTAAAACTATAGATTTGTATACGAAACTAACGAACACCGGGCCAATCTTCTTTATATTGTATTCTGGCTGAAGTATCCGGCGTTGCCTGGAGTTATGAATGATTCGGAGTAAAGTTTTGAGGTTTTCATGTGTTACCCCTACCCCTACCACTACCCATAACCCTACCACTACCCCTACCCCTACTCCTACCACCACCACTCCCCCTACCGCTACCCAGTATTTTTCCTCCTATTTTGAACGTCAAGTGTGCGAAATTTCATAAAGAAGTACCAATATTCTACTTTTAGCGTTGGAAAAGGAGGATGGAGGTGGTATTTTGAAATCTCGTGTAAACAGTGAGCTTCCTCTTATGTTGAAGATCAGGTGTGCAAAATTTCATCAATCTCGGAATAAAATTATAGATTTGTATACAAAACAAACAAACAACGGTATTCTCTCAATGTATACAAATACATATATAGATTACGTTTGGCCGTGTTGATGACACCGTCATTGTGCTCAGTTTGATTGACGACAGCGACCCAAAGTACCTATCTATGCTATTTAAATATCTTAGGTACCTTAATCCTTTTTACATATTATCACTATGCGCTAAAATGTCAAGTTCTTGCCTTTGACCCCATAGGCTTTCTGTCCACGAATAGCGCGCGACCTTCGTAATGTCAAATAGCTAAATGTCAACACGTAAATCCACGGGGTGGCATGTGACGACATCGACTGTAAAAATTAAATAACCAGAGAGAACCTTTAATTTTTATCCCGATTAAAGTAAATTACACATCCTTGTAAAATGATATCAACCTCACAGTATAAGATATATTTTAAATACTAAAATAGTTAGTAAATAAATAATCAGTCAGGAGAGCTATCTTATCGTGGGTTGTTTGTCATTAGACAATATTCAAACAGCAGCCTCTAAAATCCTTTTTCGAGATGTTTTTTTTACGGTAATCAAATGCAATTAAGTCAGATGTTTTACAAAAGTAAAATAATTTTTATGTCAATTGTGTTACATGCCGCCCCTTACTGTAAAATTATCAATATTTGTTTGATAAATATCTCATATTAATTAATGGGATATATTATGAAAAAAAAACTATCTTTATTCTAATCATTGAAGAAAATAATATTAACATAACCCAAATGAAACATGACCCCGTAAGAAAAAAAAAAACAACAGAAAATAAAAAGATTTCAGTCGCATTTGGGACTCGAACCCAGGACCTCTGCCTGTCCGGGACCACCGCTTTACCAACTTAGCTAATGAGAACAGTTCAATTTATGTCATGTTCATCGATATCATATCTCAAATTCTAGATTTGTCAATATTATTCTGCATTTTTAATCTCATATTATTGGCTTTATTTTCTGTTGTTTTTTTCCGATTTCATCTTTCATTTAGGTTATGTTAATATTATTTTCGTCAATGATTAAATATTACAATGAGGTTTTTAAATCTCAATAAAAATAATTAATAATAAAAAATTATCTTTTTCCTAATTTATCTCATGAAAAAATGTAAACCCAACATAATTTAACATTTAAAACATGGAAAAAAATTTCATCCCTTCTACAATTTTGTAAATAATGCATGTTATTTTGTTTTGTTCTTAGTAGGTATAAATAATGCAGTCTTCATCGATCAAAAGTACCTCCTCCCTCCAATTCACCCCCCCCTCGCCATTCCCCGCCGTCAAGGGGTGTGACGTCAGTCGTGACGCGGTGTAAAAATGGATGACATTTCGTAGTCTGTTGTAGGTCAAAGGCACGATCAGTACACTAGAACCTCTAGACTTATTTAGTTTGCATAAATATAGACCACGTGTTATGTGCCATAGATCACGAATGTATGACTGCATCATTTGTAAGAAGCGGTGGAAATATTATTTTCGATTATTATTATTTATTTTGACTGCTCCCAACCGTCGGAAGCCAGTTAGACTATGGCACCCCCAATTGGGGTATGTTGTCGGGATGAAGGTATTGAGGATGGGAAGGAGATGGGGAGTACCTGGCTGTTCAGATCTAGTCACCAAACACGGCTAAAGCCATTTAAAGCAACGTTTCGATTCTGAATGGTGGAATTTCACCAGGGCGATACTGAAAGTATCTACCACTTTGGAACGTGCCGCAAATGTACTGCATATTATTTTAAATGAATGAGTTGTGAAATAAAACAATTTAATCAAATAATTTTTTTTTCGCACGCCGGGATTTGAACCCGCAACCTACGGATTCGTAGCCAAGGATCGTAACCACCCATCCACGGGGACCTAAAAGGCTTTAAAAATATAAATCCACAAAAATACTGTAAAATTGACTTGACGCAATTTATCTTCTTTAGTTCTTCTTTTATGTACATGCGGATAACATTTTACAAGACCATACTTACCTAGCAAGGGGACTTGAGATAAACACTGTTTATTAGCCAAATGTATATACGGTTTTTCACGCAGTGGATATAATATTGGAAAACACATATTATTGGAGTTATTATTTAATCCTCGTATTTATTTTAATAATTATTGATGTTCTTGCTGGTTCATGGGAAAGGAATAGCATATTTTATGATCGGTGGTACATTACAGTCTTCGAATGTGAGGCTTAACGGCGAACGAGTGTGAGGTTTCGAATAATGTTAACAAAATAAGATAGATGTAATTAGTATATACCTGTATATTGTGTATATGCAATACGAGAGTGGTACTCGCGGGTATATTAAATTTAAGGATGTGAATGTCTGAAAAGGCGAGCTAGTTTTAGTGGAGTTTATTCCAAGCCTGTCAAAAGATATTAACAGTTGTTTTGCACGTATCAAATTACGCCACTGAATTATGTAGATATATTTTATTAGATTGTGAGGATTTATATTTTTAAATTGTGTTAAAATATTCTTAAATTTAGAACACTATTTGTATTAATTGTTTTTGTGTTTAATTCGTAGAACTCCATTTAAATATATATGTATATATATATTTTTGTAAATCAAATTTAATAATGTTATTATTAAGTTCTGTAAGTATTTTATTATTGTGACAGGTGTTTCGGCGTTCAGGGCCATTTTCAAAATGCGGTTTAAATATGGCTTTTAGAACCAATAATAATACAGGAACAAGCCTAAAAAACTCAATAAGTAAAAATCCTAAACTTAATAATATCGGCATATATGAATTCAAATGTGATCACGCCGACTGCGACGCTACCTATATCGGGCAGACGGGAAGGGCTTTCTCAACTAGATTCAAAGAACATATACGATGTTATATTAATAAAAGCACTCTTAGTGAATAATCACGTCCCGCTTGACAAAAACGAGCCTAAACCCTTGCATATAGAAAGAAAGGATCTTAGATTAAATTTACTTGAACAATTGGAAATTAATGGACGAACGAATGATCCTAATATAACATTAATTAATAAAGTGAGGAAAAATTATTTATTCACCACTTCTCAGTATGTTCACACTTCCAAAACAATATAACACATTTAAATAAATCAATTGAGAAAACCTTGTCATTTAAATACAGAGTAAACACATTATCAATGAAAAAACCTCACAGAATAGAGAATTTTCAATATTTTATCAATCTATATATTTTACTAAATCGGTTAATAAATAATTATTTAGAACACCCTTCCAAATTAGAATTGGGTGGGAGTAAATAAAATCACAATAATAACATTATTTAAGTAAATGAAACACATTGTTATAAATCACGAATATATTTTATTATCACCAACCGGTTTCGCTTAACTCAAGCTTCATCAGGGTAAATATAAGCTGATGAAGCTTGAGTTAAGCAAAACCGGTTGGTGATAATAAATTATATTGGTGGTTTATAACAACGTGTTTCATTTACTGAATATCAAACCACAAAGTGATTGCTTCTTATCAAAATAACATTATTACAATTGATTTACATTTTTAGGTCCCCATACTGTGCTGCTCAAGTCCTTAGTTACCTACCTACTGATTGAAGTCTTGATAATACGTACCACCTTCCTGTCACACTGATATGTGTTCATAGCCATAGCCCGTTTCTTCAGCCTCGGATCCTAGAGCTAGGCCGGAGCCGTTCCAATCGGATGTGGGCTATTTGACATCGCTTCCTCTCGTCTGCGGCCGGTTGGTGCCGCCGCGATCCGATGATTGCAGGATTCTGCGGTTTAATGATGGTCCTAGGTAGTTCGAAATATCCTTACGAATATAACAATGTGTCTTTTTGTAATAAAATTATTAAAAAAAAATGATTTAGCCAGCGCGGATCCGTCAATAACCGCGGTATATTATAAAGTTGTAGGTTTTTATTAAATTTCAAAAATAAAAATAAATTAACAACAATTACTTTGTTTAAACCACTGTTTTTAATATGTAAATATCTACATGTTTCAGAAGCAAAGCTCCCCTCATCGGGATAAACGATATACCTACAAAAATAATGACATGGGAAATTAAAGGATGGAAGATGCATGACTATTACCGCACAAGAGTCCCAACTGCTCGGAGCCACTGGGATTATTGCACATACATTGACTGTATGACGATTATTATACGTTGACTGTATTATGGTGTATGTTGTATGGCCGAAGGAAGTAAGGAAGTGATAGGAGATGGGAAAGAGAAAGGTTGGACGATCCGGGCATTACGCTCACAAGTAAAAATTAAATTTGAATATATAATTTTAATTGTAAGATACTCCTTCCTTTAGGAGAATATATGACACCAATGTGAATGGAAGAAGCCGAGAACGCCCGAGGAAAACATGGCACGATCAAGTAACTCAAATACTTGAATCGGATCATGTCAGAAGTCAGAATAACAGAAGAGAATGTATGAGGCGATTTATGAATGTAAATGAAGCAAAAAGTGTATGCCATCATCGAGTTGTTTGGCGTTCCGTCTTCTCTGCATACCCTTGCGGGGAAACGACGTTATGGTTAGTTAGTTACTCCTTCCCCTCTTTAATAGACCCTCCGCAGAGCATTCTGAAAGATGGCATAGAAGAATAAGAACAGAGATTATTTCTAATTTTGTAACTGTCAATTCACGGTGGAATTCCATTTTAAAGTAGTTTTAAAACATAATAGTAAAGCAGTATCGACAGCAATAAAACAAATTTCTAGTCGTAAATAAAAACTATATTAGAAAGCAATGGGACTCACTCCTGACGCTGGTGCTATATGCACGATAGATTTACTATTAATTGTTCCAGTCTGAAGATGCCCGCGATAGGGTAAAACCGGTCCGGCCGAAAATAAATAAGTGGAAAAAAGTTACATAGGTTTTTTAATAAAAAAAATCATTTTAAGAACGGAGATGTCAATATTGCGTTCTGAATAACTCCTAGGAGACCAAAAATATTATTTTGTCCATATGTTGTGTGTTGGATTTCTAGTGAAGAAGGCAGCCCCGATGTAAAACATGTACAATGATGTCGTAAATTTAACCACAGTATTGTTTTGGTGAAATTTACGACATAAAATCTACGATGAATGTGCAGAATAGGCCTGTATTTTGGATTGTGGTTGTTTTCAATCGATTTCCCCGCGTATTGAGTTCTGAGCACATCGTCGGTAGTCTGCGGTTACTATCAGGGACGGTTTGCGGTGAACGCTTCTGAATTGGAATGGCGCAATGTTATTGTCGTTCTCGTGGTAAATTGAATAAAAGGGTCATGTCATAACTCGTAACAAGATAATACTCTTCAGTAAAACATACTACGTATTTTGATGTTCACAGTCGCAAAGACTCCTAGTCCATGGTAACGACTACTGTGAAGAAAGTAGTTCATCTCAAAAAGGACAAAATGGCCATCACTCTTCATAATAATGAAATAAAGTCAATAGTTAAATACCACAGTTTCAGGAAGGCGCTTGGGGACATTTTGATGAGTGATTGTGATAGCAGCCTATTTCTCGTATTCTGATAGAGGTGTATTCGTATATAGTGTTTATGTGTGTGGGGATATATGCGTATGTGTGTGTGTATGTATATATGCGTAGATATAAGTGCATATGTGTTTACGTGTGTATGTTTGTATGCACCAATGTGCACATGTGTGCATGCATGCACATATATATAAAATAGTTATGTATATTTTTCTGAAGTAATCCTATGCATGTCTTTTTCTCCTACATTTTTTTTATAATTTTTCCATTTTTCAGCATGTTTATATACTAAATCCATATGTTTACACTAGACTTCATACAAAGTAACTATACTCCATTGGTCACCATGAAACAGGCAGCCGCCTAGTATGGTGATCTATCTATCTATCTATCTATCTATCTTTGTATCTACTCCATGTAAATGTCTCCATTAAATATCTTGTATTTTATAAATAAATAAATTAATAAAAAAAAAATAATACCAGAGCAAAGCAACTAGACACGCTAAATGTACCTAAGTGTAATACTCATTTTGGACAAAGAAGCTCTGAATTTTTAGCTGTAAAATTGTATAACATACTCCCACCAAAAGACTAGACAAGCGGTGTATTTCGTGATTCCAGTGCTCAACGTTTGATAGTAATAACTACGGCATTACTGCCGCGTACTTATTTCTGCATTATAGTTGAAATTTGATCCCAAGTGCAACCACTTATAAATAATAATACAAATAATGCTCTCGTAAAAATATAAACTAACCTCCTCCGGCCATTGCGTAAGGAGCGTTGGATCGTTGCGTTGCATTGTATTGTATTGAAGTGCCGAACGTAGTGGACTGGCGGTGTGGTGATGTAGTGATGTAGTGATGTAGTGATGTAGTATAACATTCTACATTACACGAGCCGGTTGTCAATCGAGTTCGCTCGCAATATCCGGACTGCGGGGGAATGAACCCGGCTATTACGTCCTCCGGGCGGGCAACCGGTGGCACGCGATACCTAACCAAACCAATAATTTAATCATAAATTATTCCTTGTTTTTTTATAAATTATAAACAATTTTAACTAATAAATCCTGCATTCAGACGATATATAGTACATCTGGGGCCCGATTCCGGTTCTTTTTAAAAATAAGACATTGTTCTTTTTGCTCAACTTCAATTTCGGTTCTCTCGGAAGACAGCTGTCATTCAACGAATGACATTCTTTAAAAATTTCAATATTTTCGTAGTTTTAACAAAAGAAACACTTTCATAAGAAGCAATCACTTTGTTATAAACATATATTTTTAATAATACCGTGATAATTAAACCACAAACTACTATAAACATGTGTTGTGACTTGGAATCGGAACCGCAGTTAAGCAAAATGTCTTTAACCCTAAGGGTAAGGACAATGTCTCATCCTTAAAAGATCCGGAATCGTGCCCCTGCAGTATATGCGGAAATGGTATTATTTTCTAGCAATTATTCTACGCATACGCCTATTTCCTGCTTACTTTGAGAGCTTAGTAGCTATGACACCTCTTAATTTTCACAGACCTGTAAAAAATAAGGTAAAACGCCATTTTGTTTGTTCCGCATATTTAAATTGTTTGTAAGAAAAATCGATTTACAAGAGCTCTGATTCTCTGGCCACGTATGTTGTACAACTACTTATTTCATCCATGAAGCAGAAATAAAAACTCTAATTATGAAATTTGCACTGATTTTTAATTTATTTTATGAGCTATTGAACTTGTATTTAATTTTAAAACAAAAAGACAAGACGCCAGGTTGTTTGTTCCCCATTTTAATTTGTTCAATAAGAATTGAACAATTTCGGACGAAGTCCGTGGTAAAGCTAGTAAAATTATGAAAAAAATTTCGTCATTCCATAAATTGTACACACAGCCGCCATTTTTCAACGAAATAACACCATAAGTTACAGCATTATTTTTTTGTTTATTGAAAATGTTGTCGATTTCCTCATTGCCAACATACCTTCCCTTCCATGTTCCCGTTACCCCACTACGAACCATGATCGCCGGCCGCGGATACTGTAAACCAGTGTTTCCCAAAGTTTCATTTCAGTTGCCCGGCTATTTTTTATACTTCTTCGTAACACTCCTCTTCTACGTGACTGCCTACGCTGGCTTCGAGTCACATAAAGAGTTCTGTTTAAAATGAATGGGCTGGCACCATCATACGTGACTGATCTTTGCGAGAGGGACAATTTTACTTTACTCGGAGACATTTCATACTCGGGTCGGCTAAACGTCGAACAGACTGGTTAACCTCTCGTACGAATGCTGCTAAATTTGGGGACAGAGTTTTTAATGTGCTGGGTCCACATTCTTGAAACGCCTTTCCATTTGGTCTGAGAAGAGAAATCAATTTTGAAATCTTAGAAATGTACAAACTTACCCTTTTAAAAGGGGCTACAAACTTTTAACAAAATGTAAAATACCCATAATTTTTTTATCAGCTACACAAAAGCGCCGCAGGGGGAAAATTCCCATTTAGTGTCAAACTACAAAATGCTGTCGTTTTCACCAAACTGAAATATATAAGCTCTCCAAAAATTCACCAGAATGCTTTTCATATTTTTTATCATTCTTATATGTATTACTGTTCACTGATTAATATTTACTTATTATTATTTACCTATTATTATTTGCTCACTACTTCTTGTTAACAAAAATATGGTCACCCCATGATAGTGGCTAATTGGAACATAGATAATTTATGATAGTTATTTGGGTTAGAATGAAAATATTATTGTGGTAATCTATAAATGTACGGCCCAAAGATTTACTGTAGATTTTATAGTTGTTTATAGTCTGAATAACTTTGGTGTTATTTAAAAATATATGTAATATGTCGTTTCGCTAAAATTGTAAATCCGCTCATCTCAACACAGGATTGTCCTAGTGAGATGAGTTGCTAATGTTTTTGTTTATTAAATTTAAGAATAAATAAATAAATATCAGAAGAAAAACGCAACACGAAAGCGCCTCAGGCGAAAATAATTATTTTTTTGAGATCTAACTAAGAAAGGCTGTATTTTTTTACCATTCTGATATTTAAAAAAAATATGTAAAAAATGCTAGTGATTTTGGGCGGCTGATTCAAAACATTAAAGACGGAGGAAAGTGTGTCGCTAAAACCTTTTGTATTTCGTAAAACAGAACGGAAACACGAATATTTTTTATCGTAGCAACCAGAAATATGATCATTGACCACTGAACAAATAATCCCAAGAAGTGTGATCTACCGATTTAAAAATAAAAAAGCTGATGTCGCCAATTTACATAATACCTTCACACTTCTTTACCGCTGACAGGCAGTGTCGTGCATTGCTCTATGACCCAAGGTAGGCTGTGTGTAATTTTTCAAGTTCGTGTAAAAATTGTGTATTGAATATTTGAAAATTTCCGTTTTATTATCATCTTCCGTTGGTTGTTGTGGTCAACTGAATAAGTGAGCGTACAAGTTTCCTACCAAATTCATGTTAAAAAAACGTTTCGTCGGGTATTTGTCGCATTTTATCATTATCTTTTCATTTATTTTATGCTTCGTTTTTCTTAAGGTGTGCACAGCTTTTAATCCTTTATGAACTGCACGCCACTGCAAACAGGTCATTATAATTGATTATTTGCTCAAGAAAGAATAAACATATTTGAAAACATTTCAATTTCACTAGAAGTAAGGAAAATTTAGCTTACTTCGGGCACACGGAAACGCCCATAAAACACTCCTATCGATGTTCTCTTCAGTGCTTAAATAAAGCAGATTTAATTGTCAATTCAGTTTTCATAAATATATTACAATAAAGAATAGGAAAATTAAAGCGGTACCCCATTATAAGAGTTATATTGATACGAGAAAACTTTTATGGAAAAAGGGTTCGTCATTAATTGATTCAGTGTTGGTTCTTTGTATCACTGATTGTCGTTATTTATGCATCCCGTCATTTTTATTTCATGGCCCTGCACCGGGTAGTTTGGGAAACACTGCTGTAAACGATTTGAATAGTAGCGGACGATCGACATCCGAATTCACCGCGATTCCGTATTATTACGCGGAACCGGTTTGGTGACCTTAACCCATTGAGGCCCGCCGCAGTGTTCTTCTCCGAAGTGAATACATTCTTTCGGGTGTTTTAAAAACATATTTTTTGTTTGTTTTTTCTTCATTTTCATACTACTGATCGTGTGAAAAATGTTGAAATTCGTAAAGAATGCAAGGCCGATGTAAGCGTAATGAGTAAGATTAAGAAATGGACGCGTAGGTGGTTTGGGCATGTAGGGCGAATGAAGGAAGATAGGATTGTAAGGAGAATATATGACGCGAATGTGAATGGAAGAAGAAGTCGCGGACGCCCGAGGAAGACATGGCACGATCAAGTGAATCAAATACTCAAGTCGGGCCATATCAAAAGACGGAATAATGGAAGAGAATGTGCGAATGAAGCAAAAAGTGTTAGTCAAGATCGAGTTGTTTGGCGGTCCGTCCTCTCTGCCTACCCCTGCCGGGAAACGGCCTGATAGTAAGTTAACTTTTTTACGAATATCGTTTTTTTTTTACTTTTATACCCTCCATTACCTTAGTGAGCGGGCTTAAATATAAGATTGCCATCAGAAAGTGCCGCTAGCACATAAAACACAGTTTACAATTCTTTAAAATAAAAATAAATAAAAGCCCTACACTAGCAAGAGGCAGCCCGCTCACCGGATAGAGAAGATTATCTCCACATGTATGCACCTCTAACAACAGTTGATAGAGGAAGAGGGAGAAATGTTCCCTGGCACTGTACACAAAAAAATTACAATACGATATAACTGTCTGTGCATCGACTTGCTTTTGTTTCTCTTCAAGACCCAGGATTACTTTAAAAGTACCCGCAATGATGACATAGGCGTGTGATGTTAACTTTAGGTTTAGGCGCGTGTTTTTTACCTTTTTATTTATTTTTATGCGATTATCGCATAAGAGTCCCAACTGTTCTCAACTGTCTGGCTCCAGTGAGACTATGGCATTCCAAATTGCAGTATGTTGTGAGGCTGAAGGTAATGGGGAGGGGAAGGTGAGGAAGTACCTGGCTATTCAGATCTGGTCACCAAACACGGCTAAAGCTATTTCAAGCAACTTTTCGATGTGCTTGTCTTTCACCACTGCAAATGTACTCTATATTATTTAAAATGATTAAGTTGTGAAATAACACAAATTAATAAGGTATTTTTATAATATTATTTAAATCGATATTATGTAATGGGAGTCTAGTATCTCTGTAACAAAACTGTTTTCGTTTTTTTTCTCTTTTTTTCAATACTTTTTTCCAACTTGTGTATATTGATCACAACATGCATGCACCTATATTGTTCTATTATTGCGCTATATTTGTATAGTGATTTATATTTATTGTTGTGTTATATAATATTGTTGAACTAAACTCCTGCTGACAAGCTACTTGCAGTGGCTTAGCGGGTACAAGTTCCCATTGTATGTAATTAATATTATACAAGAAAAAATAAAATATAATTGTATAAAAATTACTTTGCACTCCGGGATTTTATCCTGCGATCTCCGGATTCGTAGCCGAGGATCGTAACCACTCAACCACGGAGGCCGTCATTACTTGTAAACATGAGTATATTAAATGATCTTTTCATTGTTTTCGATTCTACATTTAATATTCTTACTCATATCAATTCTATAACTAATAAAGGTTTAAAAATGCTCGGCTTCATTCTCCGAAATGCCAGAGACTTTAGGAATATTTCAACACTAAAATTATTATACTATTAAATCACTCCGACTCCATTGAAAAAGATCAACATAAATTTCTAAGATATGTTAACTATAAACTCGGATTACCCATTGAAACTATAAATTACAATAACTTAATGAAATAACTAAAATTATTAAAACTCGCAGATAAAAGACTTGTTTCTGACCTAACTTTTATTTTCAAAATTGTTAATGCTTTTATAGACAGCCCTGATATTTTCAACTTAAAATATTCCAACTACAACTACTCGATCTAAAATTTTATTCAATTGTAACAGTAATTTCAGGACTGATTCAAAAATTCTCTTTTCCCTAATCTCCACGCAGAAGGTAATACATTTTTAGACATAGTTATATTCAACTGTACGGAATACAAATACAAACAGACGATTATTGCATACATGCTCTACAATTATTAATATATGTGTCTAGAGTATAAGTATCAGTGAATGTGAGGTATTTGTTGAATATTCGCCCCTAGCTAATTATTTGGAACGGAACTTATGGTACATAATGTTATTCCTGTATTTGTTTGTTATTTTATCTGTGTACCTACTGTGGTGTGTTTTGCACCTGTGTGACTATTATACCTAACTAAATATGTAAAAGCCCGTATAGGACGTATATAATACAATAAATAAATAAATCAATACGTTTCAAGTATTATTAACTTTACGTTTGCCAGTTCGTTGTTGCACAGTAGTTATGTTATGTTAAAGTATTAAAAACGTGAACATTTTATGTGTATTGAATGTGACAACTTGCAGTTAGACAATGCATTCGTAAGACGAAACATCTGCTACGTCTTGACAGTCTTAAATTTTATCTATATTCTGAATGATCACTTTGTGGTTTGACATCAAATTCAAGTAAATAATTCAATTAATATGTGGTTTATACACAGTGATTGTTTTTCTATCAATAATGTCAAACCAAAAGTGGTGGCTCTCTACGTTTTTCAATTTTCATTATTTTGATAATTAATAAAGTTTTGCTAAGTATACTTACTTTTAATGGTCGGCACCCAAAAATACACACTTTGCATGATGCCAACTCATGAAATACTACGTATGGTTTATCTGTAAATTTTATGCTTGTAATTAGGAAAATGTATAAGGTTTCAAAAGACAATAATCTTCAAACTGTAACATTTTAAATTATATTTGAAATCCTTACTGGAATTTTAGGTAAAACGTTCAAAAATGCCTTCACTGGTTTTCAAACTGCACATATTTTTAGACATGTTAGTATGTATTTCATAGAATTTCCTTACAGTTTGAGAATTTCCGTATTTTGAAACCTTATACCTCTTCCTAACTACCCGTATAGAATTTACGGATAAATCGTTTGTGGTATTGTTTCAGTAAGCAACTTGCAAAGTTATGGTTACGACCATTTTTGAGTGCTGGTCCTTGAGTTTAATGTTCGCTTACCGAAGGCATTGTCGAACAGTACCTAATTGAGTAATTGTGATTCAGTTAGGAAGGCGAAACATCCGTCACCTGTTAAATAAATATAGCTGGTATGTGGTGCTACTTGGAAAAACGTTTTTTTCGATTCTACTAAAAAAACCATTATATTAAGTTGAGATTTTAACCGTCCGCCTTCAAATAAAAGTACCCCAGCCTTTTCACGAATTGTTAAGTATTTTTTAATAATAGTTCATACGAAGTGCCATTTTAAAAAATAGAACGGAAAGAAGCTTGTATTGTAATATAATATATCTAGCTAAAAGTATAATAATTAAGTATAAAGAGATTATATATATGTGTTTGATAGATACTGGTTTGTGCTATGAGGAAAAAATGCGTTTAAAATTAAGTAATAAAAAAAAAGATAGTTTTATTGAATAATATTGATAAGATTGAGTTACGTATCACTCAGTTTTATGAGCCGACGACGAAACTCAGAGACGCAGCCCGCAGAGGATTCAGCAAATATTTAATAACATATTAAATATATTTTATGCAGTAAGTACAAAAAGTAACTTTAGTAAATTGTTTATGTTCGAAATGTTTGACCCTCTTCCTTTTCTTGGTTAGAGTTTTTAATCTATTTAAGATATTTTCCCAAATAATACAAATAATGTAACATAAATTCAGACAATATTCATATTTCACACCAAGATTTGACATATCGTCGATCACGAAACGTATCACATTCATGTTAAGTATACTTTATGGGTACGTGGAATAATTTGGTATGTTACTTGACCCAAACTTATCGACTTCTTTGACACGAAGTTTGTGATGACTGCAGAGTCGATGGGGTATGGAGTATACATGATGTGTGGAGAAGCGGAGTTTCCTCGTGTGCGTACGTTCAACGAAATTACGGTTATTTGAAAATAATAATTGCCCGGTTTATCGAGAATAACGGACCTCTTGTACTCTGTATGGACTGCAACCCACGGAACTGTGCCACTTTTGCGCACAAGATTGTCTTTTATTGACAATGCTTCGTACGATAACTTTTTATTTATATTTTATAGTACAGTCAGGCGCTAACCCGAACGCTCTGACCGGGATATCGCTGCGCGATCCGCACATGTTTGTGCCGATCGCGCCGTGTTCGACTACTCACCTCTCGCAGAACGCACCCCGTTGCCTCGCTCTCTAGTTTATTCAAATCATTTCATAACAAACAGTGACGGGACACTCCCCGCGAACTGCACAGTACATTTCATAAGGTTTTGTTTAAGCTAGGGGCCGGGCTAGTTGTGAACATAAAAACCTTTATTTTCCGCTTGGTCCCATACAAGTTTTATTGCCGCATCAAAAAAATTGCGGAAGAGGCGAAGACGTCCGACACAAGTTGTAATAAAATAAGTTGCCCCTTTTCTGCACTTATTTATATATACAGCGTCTTTCGTAGGTATCACCCGTGTTTCGTCATCATTTTATATTTTGCGAGGTAAAAAAAGCTGTGTACCATCTAATTGTGTGATCTGCTATCAATGAGTTCACTATTTCGATAAATTACTACGAATCGGTTTACATTATGAAAACCAAAAAAATATTCGTTCGAATAAATTGAAACTTTACCTATAGTTTCGCTTGTTTTGAATTAAACTAAATTTGTTATTTATGTCATAAAAAAATATACCACTTTTTTTTTGTTAGAAAATTATGAACACATAAGAAAGTTAAAAAACAAATACTGTTTT
>JAHDVE020000672.1:0-61629 GCA_022606495.2 Halesus radiatus
TACACATAATTTAGGTAAATATTTTGCTTTGTGAATATCTGAATTTGCCTTTTCAAAGGCAGCTGTATAGAGAATGAAAATAAAATCAAATCCTTTTGGGTAGAAAATTTTGTTAGTGAAATCGCTCCGCAGTAATTGTAACTACTCTAAAACAAATATACGAAAGCTCCCCGCTTTAACTTAACTACGTAACTTAGTCTAACCGAAAACCTATTAATGTTGGGTTGGTATACAGTAACATGTTACATGTTTGTGCAGCTACATAAAGGGAGTCTGAAAATTTACGCCTTCTAAGTTTTTTAAATGCAAACTTGGAAAAAGGTAATTTCCTTTCGAATGTGAAAATATCAAGTTATGTTGATTTCTCCAATTGTTAAATTACTCTGCACGTTACTGTTATAGTAGATACGTTATTTAATTTGTAGTAATGCTTTGATATCTTCAACTATTGAGTGATTGATTAAAGCTTTGCTTTCCATTTTTTGTCTCGTTAAAGTTTCCAATGGCTCCGCCAAACCCCCATTGGATACGACCTTATAAAATAATGTCTAGAAGGCGTCATAGATCGGCCTTTATCTTATCGATTTTCAAACACATTTCAAGGGAAAAGCCCGGAAAGCTGTAGGCCAAGGTTGCGACTGAAACAACAAAATTGGTCGGCGGAGGCTTTCCTTTCCCGTGGCTTAAATATTTAAACATTTGCCGCCTTTCAGCCCGATATTCTAGGTGTATCGTCTTACAAGAAACATTCGTAATTGGAGGTACGACTTCCTCGCGAGTAGGTTTCTTAGAATCAAACCCTTGGCCGAAATTACATTCAGATTCCCGAGACTCAATCTTATAATCTTATACAAAGTAATTGAATTTTTAGCGAAGTAAAGTTCGATGCGAAGTATAATACTGGCTAGAAAAAATACCTTTTTATTTTATATAAGAGGCAAGGCATATTCCCCTGGACTCTTTTTCCTCTGGACAATGGTGTTTTCTCCTAAACTATTATTGTTGGTATTATTTTCAGAACGCTTCTAAATACGAATTTAAAAATCGGGAAACACTGACTTGACACGCCGTCTCTAATGTGAAAGTTTAATTGAGAATAGTTTATTTTTAAATTGTAAAAAATCAATATTTTCAGTTTTTATTTAGTATTTTTTGTTTGTTTGTTTTGATCACTTTAGAATGTATAATGTATGATTTCCGCATTGGAATACGAAATATTTTAGTATGCCGTAGGTGTAATTGTATGTCTGATAACTTAACCTAAAAAACACTAATAATGGAATTTAATGAGATATAAGAGGAACATTACCCATGTCCAGAGGAACATGCGTGTATTGTTCTTCTGGACAAGAACTTATTTTTCTTATTATTGAATATAAGTTACGGTAAAATTTTGAATAAAATAAAAATTAGAATGCTAAGGAGCATTTATCTGAGCACCAAAAAGCATTAACTTATATATGTACTTATATAGTATAAAGAGTTTAAGAAAAAAAAATGTTTACCAAAAAGTGGAAAGTGAATTCCTTCTATTTTTGATGTATTTTTTTTTAATCTATACAATTTTAATGTAATAAAAGGGTTTGGCACTGTGCCTGTCTCACTGGGAGAACCTGTGTTAAAACCAGGCAAAGTTTACAGTTTACAATTTACAAAGTTTACAGAGTTTATAAAGTTGTCAAAGTTTGCAAAGCTTACAAAGTTTGCAATTTATAGTATAATGTTATGGTAAAAAGTTTGAATCGTCAATTGAATATTACTTGTAGGGATGTTTTAAAAAAATCTTTTAAAATTTTATCCGTCTTAACTAATGATCCAAATGTTGTTGTCCAATTTATATTTATCGTAATTTGTGTTTAGTTTAATAGCCAGTGGAAGTACATTATTTAGCTTTATTGCAAAGTATCTAAATTTTTTAAATGAAAATGTTTTTGTTTTATGTCACATAATTTTATTTATTTATATGTATTTCTGCATTCGGCCGGTTTCGGTTGGACTCAACCTTCTTCAGGAATGTACACAAATAAACGCGTGTACATTCCTGAAGAGGGTGGAGTCCAACCGAAACGGGTCGAATGCAGACATATATATAAATAAATAAAATTATGAGACTTAAAACAAAAACATTTTTCATTCCACAAAGTGATTGCTCTCTTCGATAAAAATATCTAAAATTTCTTTGGTCAAATGTTGTATTTATATGCGTTATGCCTACCTTTTTTGATTTTAGGCACACAAAATATCAAATAATATGTTTTTCTCTGCTCCCCATAAAGGTGCGTTGTAGTATAATTAACCCTTTCAATACCGGAGTATGTAGCTATTCGACGACATAGGTGTGCCCCAAGCGCTTCCGTCCAAAAAAACACGCACAATGAAAACCTTCCTATCTTTATGCAAATATTTCTAGCCACCACATTTTGTTATTAGCCCATATTTTGTTACTAACCCATATTTTGTTATTAGCCCATATTTTGTTATTAGCCCATATTTTGTTATTAGCCCATATTTTGTTATTAGCCCATATTTTGTTATTAGCCCATATTTTTTTATTAGCCCATATTTTGTTATTAGCCCACATTTTGTTATTAGCCCATATTTTGCGAAAAGAACAGGTATGGAAATTCCTTAATTCAATTAAATTAACCTCAACTTAAATTATGTTCTTAAGAGTAACGGCTGCGCGGCCTGTTTAATACTTAACCTTTTTTGTGATTTGAGGCCAAAATACTCACGTAAAGCTGATGATATTTTTTTTTATCGTAAAGTATAAATATCTAGTACGGATTAGAAATAATTTATTTATTTTTGTTTTACATTATGAAATATGGGCCATTAAAGGAATTGATTTTTCGCGATTTTTTAACAATTATTTGGGGGGATAACGGTCTGCTTTGAAAATATAATGAAATATATATATTTTATTATTAAAATAAGCATTATGGTGTACTTCAAATTAAATAAAAAATTACCAATTTACGTTGGAACACAAATTTGCCATACATAATTCAAAATATCGATCCGAAAGAAGTTTTTTTTTTTAATGTTTTCTTTTTGTATTTTTATTTACGTGATCATATTTACATAGCAAATATGATAATTTAAAAAAAAAACGATAAACCCGCAAATAATTCTCAAAGTTGCCTCTAAAATTATGGCCTTTCATAATTTAAAACAAAAATGATTCAAAAACTTCTCGTACGTAGTAGTTATTTACTAAACCTTTAATTTAAAAAAATATATCATTCAATTTGGGTGGGAATTTTGTCCTCAAATCCAAAATTAAGTTATGTATGAAATAGGCAGTGCAGCCGTTCCTCTCAAGGCTTTCACATTTATTAGCCTTCTGAATGGCGACACTCACAGTGCTATTTGCCACTTAGGGTAGTAACAATTGTTCATCGAATTTGTATTTTGGGTGATTCATATTTATCTCAGGGTTGTTTTTATTAGAAGGGTTCAAGCGAATACCAGAAAATAAAAGCAAATCATAACACGATTTTGCACTCTTGTAATAATGAAATTACTTGAGCATTATTCTTTCCCCGCGCCCACAGCTCTCCCTCCGCTTTCTCGGTACTTCAATTAAGTTAGTGCTTCTTCCGCCCGACCGAGATATTTTCCTTTGTGGGCTCCATTCCTTCTGCGCACCGCCACCCGCTGTATCTGTCTCTGCCGCACGCCCACCTGCCGCTTGCCACCGGACTGGTGGTCTGGTCCCATCCGTGTAAACTGTGGAACCAGCGCATAATGCTCGACTGCAAAAGCGACGAAACAGAAAAACATCACTTCGGCGTAAATTATGGTACTTCCGTACTATCCAGAAGTATATAATAATAATAATAATAATAGTTGGATGATTTGTACAGCGCCGTCAGGGGCGCTGTACAAATATTTCTTAACTAATTATGTACAAACAGATACAGAAAAACATACTTACCTGGCAGGTCGCTTCAGATGAACACAGTTTTATTAGAAAAAAATATTTATAGAGATGATAGTTTTACATGGTTATTTGTTGCTCCTTTTCTATTGATGATACATTTATTAGATGATTGGTATTTATTGAAATACTTATAATTTTTAGGACTGGAAAGTATTCATAAAATGAATTTTAGGACTCGAAAATATCTATAAAATTACCTTAAAAAGCGTAAGAAGCTGTTAATAAATATTAACATTTTTCATTTATTTTACACTTTGGTTATTTACAGTGTTGCGGGCTGTGGACGCATTTGCGCACCGATGCGTGAATTTTAATTATTATTTTTTTTTTATTTTTATTTTTTATTTAATGCCTTTAGGTAAGTACTAACCGGCTAGCCTAGCTAAGCAATTTACAATTAGTATTGCTTCCGTAGTTTCTACCCAAACAATTAAATACTTCACATTGCCGCGGTGTTCCTCCATGAAATAGAAATATCCAAATGTAAGTATTTTTTAGGTAATCTGTTCAATAATTTTTGAAACCGTGTTTTTAAACACGTTGGCAATGTAATGCTAATTTAATGATTTGAAAATATATATCCTACCCTGTAATTTCCTCTTTAAAATTAAATGTTTCCTAATACTCGGATCGCACCCATTTTTTTTAAATTATTTCACTATTATATTTTATCTCAGATTGCTCACGGCTCAGTGGACCGAGGAGAAATGACCCTGAGAATTTTGCGGGTGGTTTTATGGTCTGAAGGGGTTCGCGGTATCGAGTTTCCACAAAAATTACTCCGTACAAACATTGGTATTCTAGAAGATTTTATTGAATACAGAAGTTAATGATCTGGTTTTTCAGTTATTTTTATTTGGCTTACGATGAGATGTCAAGAAAATTGAATAACTGTGCTTAGTGTAATTTATTCACAGACTAGTTCTTTTTTTTATTGCAGAATGGTCTGGCTCTTCCATGTAAAAAGTCAAAACTTATAAAAAAAACTGCCTTTACAGCCCGATTTCTATACTTTAAACTGTATTCAATGAAACATTAAACCATTTTTATGTGAACAGAGGAAGCCCTGAGTTTGGCATCAAATCTCTTAAAAGGTTTTAGCAAAATAAAGCGCAGTAGTTGTTCGGCGCAAACATTTACAATCGCGTACTTTGTAAAGTCATTATTATGATGCTGTGTGCGCGATGTGTTCATGAGAAATAGACAAATAACCCTTTGTGCAAGTGGCTCTCACAATGCAACATTGCACAGTCGACACATAAATCTACACCCGCTGATGAAATGTTTGTACAAAGGCACAAAACCTTTAAAAAACAATGGAATTCACATTTGTTGAAATACGAGTATAATTAGCCTTTGTAAGGGAATGCTTGGGTGAATAAGGAACTCCAGTTCACTGTTTTAATATTAATAATGACGTTCTAACTTATAAACCAGTATATTTAAAACAAACAAAAAAATACCAAAGCTAGTTTTCATAATTTCAATTTTTCAAAGCCCCTCAGAACGGCCCAAATCTATGGCCGGTTGGTTTTGAAGTTAGAATTTCAAACGTCAAAACAAGATTGATGCTTTTCCGTACATAATTTTTTTTAAATTTTAACTTTATTCACAGTAAACCATTGCTAAACATAATTAAGGAAGTAAAATTATGTGCCTTTTTAGAAACTTTAACTCCAAGAATAATAATAGTATTGAGCATTAACATCATCATAATATCCGTATTGACCGTTTGCCCATCAATATTCTTATTTCTTTCATTAATAATAGTTTTATTTTATTTATATTGAACAATTATACAGTTTAAAGTCACCCAAATTAAGTTTAAATGTCGTCAAAACTAAAAAAAAAATACGCATTTAAAATACAAAAGAAAATCCACAAATAAAAAAATTCATAAAAAAATCCAAATCTGGAACACGCGAGTGTTGTCAGATTTTCCGAACGCAATATAACAGGGTGTTTTGGTGAGATGATTTTTTATTAACGTTTAAATAGCGGCTTATAAATTCTACGTACAATGAAAGTTACATATTCAGAATCGGCGTTTGCCGATCTATATGAATATATATTTTAAAGACATTATATTTTTCACTGGACCTCCTTAGAATCGGCGTTCGCCGATCTAATTGAATTTTTTTAAGCCGTTATATCTTTCACTGGAGTTCCTTATTGTGAAGTGAAGGATGACATCTTTACAAGATATAATTAGGAGATTTCTCATTCTGGAATTTGAGTTAACTCAATCGAAAATGGACGCTTAAATTCTTTTGTCTTTTAATTCTGAGCTGAAAATAATATTACCTTCTTTGGAAATTACGAAAGCTCGAGTGAAGTTTAGTTACATTTCATGATGTCATTTGGAAAGATCCTTTATTAAATGTCTAATTAATGTAATTTTTCTCCGTCCTCATTTTTAATCAGATATTTTGCTGTAACAATTATAAAGTAATCTTGATAAGATCTACCGTACAATGGTGTCGGAATGCGGGGAGTGTACCGTGGCCTATAATCTTGTGAATTTTCATACTTTTCGCGTGTCATGTGATCGTTAACCTTACTCGGTGTGTGACGTCAATGGGGCGGTTAGTTGAATAATATATTATATAATGTGGGCAGGACACTCGGCTGGCAATCGGATGAATCGAATTCGAGCCCCACTGCCGGTACTCATTTTCCAACTCGCGCTGGATTTAGAGAAACGGTATGGACGTTAAAAATATTGACTTATGTTTTTTTAAATCCAACCCTCTCTTACTATTGTTGGTTTGTAGGTACTTCCAAAATACCCACGGCCAAAGGATTAAGCAGACGGTGGTTGGTCATAACTTTTCTACGCCATGTCGTATTTGTTTGTGGTATATTATGCGGTGTTTGGCGATTTCGCACAATCAATCAGAATGCTGTAATATCGGCTCTTTGCCAGACTTTGTCCTTTGTCCCGAGGGTTCCCAGCATTGAAATTCATTGAGCCGTCAAAGCTCCAACTCGAAATATATATTGTTACTATTATACTTGTTTCCACTGACCAGCCAATAAAATGATTAATAGAATTATCGCAGAATGTGCATTTTATTTCCCGATCACGTGATTCTCCGTGACGTGACGAACTATTCAAAGTGACTGGTACCGAGATAATAATAATAATTGAATGATTTGTATAGCGCCGTTTTTGTGAAAAATCACCCCAAGGGCGCTGTACAAATATTTCTTAACTAATTATGTACAAACAGATACAGAAAAACATACTTACCTGGTAGGTCGCTTCAGATGAACACAGTTTTATTAGAAAATTTATTTATAGAGATTTATGATAGTTTTACATGGTTATTTGTTGCTCCTTTTCTATTGATGTTACATTTATTAGAATATTGGTGGCACAAGAAGAGTTGATATTTATTGAGATACTTATAATTTTTAGGACTGGAAAGTATTCATAAAATGAATTTTAGGACTCAAAAATATCTATAAAATTACCTTAAAAGGCGTAAGAAGCTTTTAATAAATATTTATTTTTTATTTTACACTTCGGTTGTTTACAGTGTTGCGGGCTGTGGACTGATGCGTGAATTTTTTTATTTTATTTATTTAATGACTTTAGGTAACTACTAACCGGCTAGCCTAGCTAAGCAATGTACAGGTGAATTTCTTCAATTTGTGGATACGATTGTCTGAAAAGATGTGTTTTAAGTTTAGTTCTGAATTCTGTTGAGTCTTTGATAATTCTTAAGTCATGCGGCAGTTCATTCCAGGCTCTAGGTCCTGACACTCCGAAAGCACGTCGCAAGATGTCGCAATGGAGCGTTTTGCTCTAACTATTTATTGCCGTAATTGGTTTATGTGCAGTGAAAAACGCATTTGCTCATGAATACGTAAGCAAAAATAAAACGAAAAGACTGCCCCGTGCACATTTTTCACGAAAATAAATAGGAACTATTTTCATATAAAGCCTTGCGGCGTACAGGCTGATTGTATTATTCCCCTGGGTGGAAATTCAACGTCGGTAGTGGATGTTTTACTACGATGCAAGAACACATTCACTCAATAATGAATTCTTTTTTTGGGTTCAACCCCAATCAGTGATTTGAAGAAGTTGGAATCCATCGTGGTCAGTAAAAGGATTCATGAACAATTAACTTAACTAGCTAACTAACCATCACGCCATTTCATCGCAAGAGTAGGCAGAGTTGACGGAACGCCACACAACTTGGTCTTCGCAAGGATTAACTTTAATACTTATAGTTTTTTTTTACGGAAACATCACACAGGAGACACTGAGGGAAATAATTTCCCTCTTTGGGGATGCTGTGTGGAGAGTCTTTTAGAGGATAGGAAGGAGTGAACTTGGGTCTTGAAGATACCCATGTTGTAGGATGGAGGAAACACATAGGCCGACAGATCATTCCACAGCCGAGCTGTTGAACACAGGAAAGAGTCGTAAAAGCGACCCGTTCCCATGTGACAAATGTCGACTGTGTGCAAATGTTGGGCACGCGTTTTGGCGTGTTTCCCGACTATGCACCGGTGCCGAAGGGATTAATGACGCTAGTTCCTCAAAGCATCTTCCTGACAGCATTCCCACCTGACGTCTGTGCTCCAAAGATTGCAGTCTGTTTGATAAGATAGGCGAATCTATCAAACGGTTCATCTATCAACGGTATCAGTGTTCTGTTATATCGACCCTTTACATGACTTAATTATTTAATTCACTTGATCTTGCCATGTCTTCCTGCGGCGTTTCAACCTCTTCTTCCACCATTGTTGTATTAGAATTTAACTCTATTGCCGGTGCAGGCCTTATTATGGTATAGAATATTCATTCAGCATATACTCGTATCGGACTCTGAATATAAGAGGAAAGTGGAACACGACCACAATACTAGGTTCACAAAGCATGAAGGGATGCCTGTACCAAAATATAATCATAAATACGGACAGCGAACCCTGGAGTATAACGCGCCTAAAATATTCTACATGTTACCGAGCAATATTAAAAAAATGTGAATTGCCAACAAGAGTCGGATATAACTGATAGATGTCGATATAAAAGTCGACAAACTACTTAATTGTACTTTAAAGGGATAGTATCTTTGAAGAACAATAAAAAAAATCTCCGTGCGCAACGTATACACAACAATTAACTTATTAAATTTACTCGCTCTCGATTTTCCTCTTTCTGCTTTATTCTATTTATTATACCATTTTTTCGAATATCGTAGTAGTCCCCAGTGTAAATTTAAGGTGTTTAAGATCGCAAGTTTATTTCTGTAGTTGATCAACCTACTTGTTATTTGTGTGATGGGTGGGTATATTAGCAAGCCATCGAGTGCACCAATGCTCTGTGTGGCTTCCGAATATGACTTTTATGAATCCGAATGCTACAGGGAAATTCCATTAAGCCTGTACGTGTTCATATTGCACATGCCATTTGTATAAAAGTATACGATGCCCAGACCATATTCCTAGAATTCTATCAACCCCTTTGACCTCGGCTAATATTTTACAAAGGGGAGCATTTTGACGTGGAATATCGTAAAAACGCATCTACTGCAGGGGTTCCAGGAATAACTGGTGTGCTTTATATAGCTCCATTATGTTTTGTTCCTCAATATCTTACCTACGTACAAAATTTTACATTTTATCAATGCTTGTGCCATTTTTGTAAAGTCAGTTTTGTGTAACGAGTGTTGTAGGTAGGTATACTTATGTCCAAGGGGAACATGTAAGTGAAAACATAATAGTGTGGTTTTGTAATTATTATTGGGTGAAGCTATGTTTAAATACCAATCATAGGACAATTAGGTAGAAGCTACCAATAGTAATCAAATTCTTTCAATTTAAAAAATTGGGTAAAAAAATAACCATTCTAACAAAAGCTGCGATGTTTTATTGTAGACGGTTTTTTTTGTTCTAATAGACCCCTATCGTCGCCGCGGACCGGCCAACGTTTGATAATTTTACCGCGGCCCGCTGTTGGGGGGGGGGGGGACACATTGAATGTTAATATTTTAGATTGTTTTGATTTAATAATTTTAATAGAATTGTGTTTAAACATACCTTCAAAATAAAATACAGTTTACACCGATAAATGAATGTAAAGAGATTTAACATTTTAACTCGCTAGAACGCTAAATCAATGAGAACCCTGAGAACGAGATATTTCCATCTGGGGGTAATAGGAGATAATGACACCCGAAGTGTGTTGCTCATGTCCAGTTTATTCCGTTGTTTTGTTTTGGTCGCTGTCACTGCAGAAAACCCTGCTTCACACAGATAGGATCTCGGAAATGACCATAGGCATTTAAGTGCTGTGGTGGCATTCTCAGGGTATTCTGCCACGACTTTAATCCAGAACACCGGCAGAGTTGTCTCGAACGTAGTTTTAAGGCTGCCGCCATTTGGAATATCCAGCAGTTGATCTTCTTCAGCATGCTAGATTTGCCTGGTTTGTTGGCAAATTTTTAAGCAGGTCCTTGGACGGCCCGGGGTTGGGGACCACTGCTCTAACGAATCGAAGCTTCATTTGCCTTTGATGGGTGAAATAATATATATATATATATATATTATATAATAATAATCAAATATGAATATAAATTAAATACAATAACAATGATACGTTATGGTGGCTGGGATATTTACATAGTTCTTGTGGTTAAACGGCTAGGCTTTGTTTGATTTTGTATTTAAAACGGTAAATGGCCTTGGAACGAAATAGAACGTCGCGTCGTATTGATTCTAAGCAGTGTTCAAATAAAATACTGGTGCAATATTCAGTGGCCCGGCTTGTCTGTACCCACTCGTTCCCACCCTCTCGCTTTACCACGGGCCGTTCCACTTACTGAGTCCGCAATGTCGAAGTAAGAGCAACCTCCTGTCAGTGTTTACTAGAAGGTTCAATGGTTGTTCCACCCCGTTGTAAATTAGCACACTATTGGCTGAGCAAGAGGTAGAATTTCCCAAATTGTCCCTTCAATTATTTATCAACCAATATTCATTATATTAAATACTGGTAGTATGTAATTTATTATACATCTCGTAGGCTTAGGAACTTGTAAACCTTTCCATGTCTGTTTTCAGAGATTCTAAATCAATAAGATTCAATGTCAGAAAAAATGGAAAATCAAGGAAAGTTGTACATGCGCCCCACTGTAGAATTTGGCAGCCACCTCTGGTCAGGAACCCCAAAATATCTGAAAAGAACCCTCGATCCTCTGCAGAACCGGACAATGATAATTCCTACATTCCCACCTGACGTATCTTTGGAGTAGATACGTCAGGTGGGAATGCTGTTTTTATTATTTCAATGGAAGATGCTCTGAGAAACTAGCGTCATTGATCCCTTCGGCACCGGTGCAGGAAATATTCCAAACGCACGTCAGACATTTGTTACATGAGAACGTGTCGCTTCTACGACTTGTTCTTGTGTTCAACAGCTCGGCTGTGGAATGATCTGCCGGCCCCTGTGTTTCCTCCCTCCTTGAACATGGGTCTCTTCAAGACCCGTGTTCATTCCTTCCTATCCTCTAAAATACCCTCCACACAGCATTCTCAAAGATGATATAGGCCTTGAGGGAAATGATTTCCCTCAGAGCCTTCTGTGTGGAGTTACTGTAAAAAAACAACATGGTAAGCCGGTTATATAAAATACATGTTTTGTCTTACTATGTTCCATCGTTGAAAATTTCTTGTGCTTTAAAAGATCCAGGTGAAACATCTACGAGTATTACGAGTATAGTTGTCCTATGGTCCTTCGATCTCACGTATTCTCTCAATCTTTGCATTCATATTATGTTGAGGAATATAATTTAATCAGAAGATATAATCAAAGCAAGAAATTTTCTTCTTTCTATGAAGGAGTTTCCTTTATAATTTTCCGGATTACGAAGTAATATACTTCTTCGTGCTGTCGTAAATACACTCTATCTAAAGCTCTCGTTTCAAAGGAAATCACATGGACATCGCCATAGAATGTCAAACTCACATTCCTTAGAATAATTATAGTACAGAGTGGACACTGCGAATGTTATCTTCAAATCCTTGGCTCCTGCAAGAAACTCTTAATATTTCGTTTAGTTTAAAGTTTCATTAGGCTAATGATATGTGTTTTGTTTGTTTATTCGTTCATAGGAAAAAATAATCTTTATAACGGACATGTTGTGTGTAAACTTTCAATTTGTTACTTTCCTCTTTGATTAAGAAAGTTTTCCAGCTGAAGCATTGAGAAATATTTGAGTTCTTTAACTTTCGTACGATTTTGTGTTCACCCCCAGCCTCGCCAAGCAATTAATCCCCCTCCCCCCCTCTGCGCCTTCTCAGCCTGAAAGCCGCTGCCTGAGGCAGGGACTGGGGTATGAACTGCGCGACGGTTTCTCAGAACTAAATGGCTGGCGATGTTTCGCTGTACTACTGCAGGCTGTCCGGCCGATACAATCATAGCCCATGGTTAAATAAAACAACAGAATGGAACAATTCTTAGGAAAATTTGTTAAGCTTAGGTACTTAGTCAATAGGCAATGTCGTTTCAATTTTATTTACACAATTTATTTGTAAATTACTTTAATCGTAATATAAAGTTAAGATAACAGTAGCAACATTCGTCATTTTACTCTATCAAATATTTACCCTCTGCATTCTGAAAAAATGTGCGATTCATATATATATTTTAGAATTTCACGTGTGTGTATTCATTATATATCTATATATATATATATATTTTAGAATTTCACGTGTGTGGATAGATATTCATTATATATCTATATATATATTTTAGAATTTCACGTGTGTGGTTAAATATTCATTATATATCTATATATATATTTTAGAATTTCACGTGTGTGGATAGATATTCATTATATATCTATATATATATTTTAGAATTTCACGTGTGGATAGATATTCATTATATATCTATATATATATATTTTAGAATTTCACGTGTGTGGATAGATATTTATTATTTATCTATATATTTATTTTTATTGTTGCCCCTCTCATAACAGACATCGTCTAGTGAGACGGGTAAAGTATATGTTTAAATTTTATGCCAATAAACGCCCGGGCTGCCGGCAATGAGATATCATAGCGAGAGAATTCTTATACAACATCATCGTGTACAAAATGGATACCTGGATAAACATATAAAGTGTAATGTTATTTCACGTTCCTTCGCTGTGCTGTTTTTCTTTCAGTCTCGTTTGTTTTTGACTGATAGCGGTAGGGATGTATGGGGGAAAACAAACCGGATACAGCCTTGTTACCCAATTTCAAAAGGCAGTAGAAACATACATTTTTGTAAAAAGTGAAATCTGACCCACCATTTTGATCATTTTTTATAATTTTTCTGGATGGACAATTATAGTTTTTAAAACAATGTTTTGCGTAATTGTTGTTATAATTTTTGCGAGCAATGGTCATATTTCACAGCGGTGTCACGTTTCCACAACCCTTTTGTTTTAATTCAGAGTTCATGCTCACTGCTCAGTGTTCAGACGTTGTATCACAGAATAGTTGTAAAACATTATTGCCGCCATACCTTCTTACCCTTTTCGCATTTCTGTCCTCTGATTAAACCCGCAGTACGTATCCAACCTTCCCATAAACTGTTACGCGACCCATTTGCCCCGAGGGTGTCCCATCCCCTCGGAGGGTTGTCTGCACTCCATCCGGTGCCTGGTGGCCTGGTGCTAGTGGCTGCTGGTTGCTAGTCCCACACTTCTTCCCTCACCTGTCACTTCCATCCCATCATTGTCCCGAGGAGTTGTCGTCATATTGTTTTACTGGCTCTTGCTAACACCCCCTCCTTTGTGGTGGCTCAGCTTCTTGTGATGTTTCTCTTTCGTGATGCTCCTTCCGGCTTGTAGTCTATTTACACTTCTTGCTGGGAAAATCGTAAAGTGTGGGTTGATATACGAGTATATCGTATTTCCCTGTAAGTCTCTCTCGATTTGTTTAATGAACGAACTAATTTTATATTATTATTTACGTGAAATGAAGTAAATCATTCCTTTGAGGCTTAGCGGACTAAACCATCCGTGTAAAACTTGATCCATCATTATTTGGATCTAGCTAAGCTAGGTTGTGTACTTCCATTATTCTATTATTTTCCATTCAGTAATTTAGTAAGTAAGCTTTGTTCGTTGGAATTATTGTTTATTTGAAAAACCGCCTAAAATCGATGGAACAGAATATCCCCTTCCACGAACCTTCCTCAGGGGGAAGTTAGCATTAATATTAATGCTGTTTTGATTGAAGTGTCGCCGTAGAGTTAATTAACGACCCGCGTATTATTTCTAGTGAATCCATTAGCCGTGTCACAGCCGGGGACCCCGCCTATATTAATAATAATAATATGCAATTTTCGGCTGGCCGTCCATTTACACCGGCCATCCCTCCAACCCTAAACTTCAACCCTCCGAGATCCCGAGTTGATTGCACCCCCGATCCCTGCTGACCGGTGCCGGCTACTGGCTGCTGGCTAGTGGCACACTTCAGCTCATTAAAACGTTCTGCGAAGCGTGAAGTCGTGCGATTCTAAAAATATTCCAATACAAACGCTTTTAGCGCGGTTTCGGGAATTTTGTGATTACAGTCGACGACTCGGGAATAATTATTTGAAATTTGGTGATTAAAATACCGTGTAACACAATATCTTTTGTTCCATTATTGCATGTTAAAGTTTTCCTTTTATTTCACGTTTCGCAAATGATGTATAAATAGAATTCTCGATTAAGTTCCGCAGTGTCCGTAATCACGATGCGGGAAAATCTCCTTAAGAAATATATTTCTTGGAACGAACTTTCAGAATCACGTTATTTAAAAGTTTTCTAACCACTTGGAGGGAACTGTTAATATTTCGAAACTGTAACTAACTTAAGTTTCTTGTGGTTTTTCCCCCTGAAAAGTTGAGTTTTATAGGAAAATACGATAATTACGACGAGCGATGCTTTTAATAACTTCTTTTTGTTGGTTACTTTTTCAAGTCGAGTAGTCGATAATGACTACTGAAAATTATTATATAGTTTGAATAGATGTTCTGGAATGTCGAAAGCTTTTACTATAACTGAATGTACGAGTATACCCATTTTCCCCCAAACCCACTCTAAAGTAATTTATTTGTTAATTGATAAACTAAAGTTTTTAAGACAAGATTTTTGTGCATAGCGCAAAGGGTAACAATTATTTTTATAAACAATAATTATTAGCCTGAAACACTCTTCCAAATTGAAAAAAACTTTCCGAGAAAAGATAAATGTCGCCGACAGGACTCGAACCTGCACCCTTCTGATTGCAGAAGGGTGCAGGTTCGAGTGTTTCATTTTATTTGTTTTTCGTGTAAAATGAAACATTTCGCATGTTTCATTTTACACGAAAACGCACCCTCGTTTTATTTGTAAAGTAAATGCATTCAAAGGGAAATCAATATCTATAGACACGACGAGAGGTATACCCGAAATAATTTTCGTGCTGTTGTATTTTTTTGCTAGAAAAACACAATCTTCACCCCTCGAGAGGATATAGGTTCGTGTGTACTCTTTGTTCGTGTGATTGGAAAGTAATGTTTTCGCTTAATTCGGTAGCTTGTTAATAATTCATTATGCGGAGTGGATTACAATAAACCGGCAATGCGGAGTGAGACCTCGTAAAGTTGTGCTCATATACTCGTTTCTTTTTTTTAAAGAAAGACAAACATTCCCGGATTACGAACAACCTGACAATATTGGAAATTCTCCTTCTACCATCACAGTGAGCGGAAGATGTTTTGCGTCGTGATGGAGGACGCCAACTCGGCCACTGAACGGTCAAATTATATCGACTCCATAAAAGGGATCCCACCATGACGGATGATGTACTCAAACAACCACTAAAAAACTAATAACCTTTGAAACATTAAAGAATTAATAGTTACAAATAATATCCGGTCCTAGATGCTTTCTGTAATCCTCACAATCAGTATGTACGAGTAGGTAAATTGTTTCTCAAAATTAACAAATCTGGGAAATTATTCCAAACAGGCCGATCTTTGCATTCTCCGGAAGGATTGATATTTATTTTCCCAAAGCCAGTTCGCGATTCCCTCCCCTTTTGCAAATCCTCCCCCTCTTCCGCCGCCCCTCGCGTGAGCAGTGAGCACCGTGGGGTAGTGTTTTATGGCCGCCGCCATGTTGGGCTGAGCCCCCTATTAGCGCCCCTACCAACAATACAGCGCAACTCACACTTTTACTTATGATTAATTAATATTTGATGATGGACGATTAACTCATAGACATATCTGATATCTGAGTGATGCGAGGGGGTGCCGACTGCAGACTGCATACTGATTTTACGCATGGGCATTTGTGTCCCACCCCATTACGTCACGTGATGTGGTGAAGTAGCAGTCGACGTGAATACATCTCGTTCCCTTTGTGCTCAAATCCTTTCATCTTACTCTCATGATTTTACATCCTCCACGCTGGATTTGAATATGTACTTATTCATCCACAATTTCTGCTATATCTTTCAATTTACTTGAAATCCGGGAAACTTCTTGTGTTCTATCATAGCCCTAAAAATAGGTAAAGAATATCTGACATTGGTACGAATTTCAGTTTTCCCGGAATAATTTCTCATGGCAGTTAATCCCAGAAATAAGGCGAGGGATCCCCAAAGCGTGTCTTTTCATTTCGGGGGCCTCCTTTATTTTACGCCTCTTCCAAGGAATAATTTTGTTTAGATAAGCGTCCGTAATATATAAGTCAGCTGTGTTTCACAATCCCGTGATCATCCTCGGGCGACATTTCGCTGAGAGTCAGGTAATATACAATACACCCCTTGATATTTCCCTATTGGGGGTGGAAGTGTCAGGGTTGTCAATTTCATTTTAGTCATTAAACGTTAAGATAATACCATTATCGGTTATTTATAAAAATACGTGTTCAAATACGTTCGATTTATGGATAGATGGGATCAGGCTATAGAGAGGCCACAGATCGGGAAATTTAAAAAATCCGGGAATATCTAATATGAATATTACTGTGATATTAATATGTGCTGCAAGTATTTAATTTTTTTATTATTGTGACAGCTGTTTCGGCGTTAAAAGTCATTTTCAAAGTTTGGTTAGGCCACGTTGAGATGACTTATGTATATGATTCTGTTTACCCCCACCCAATTTCAATTTTTATGGTGCCTAAAATGATTTATTACCGGTGAAACCGATTTACTGAGAAAATAATTGTGATTTTAGATTCTCTATAATTTATTATGAAGTTCGGGAATTATTGTTTTTATTTTGTCTTGTGTCATTGTAGAATAGTAAAGTTTTATTTATTATAACAACGATAATTCGAAATTATGTGGTTAAAATTATCCAGAAATCGTGTCTACTTAAATTTTAATTATTTTTTTTAATGTAAGTAGTAATACAGTGAAGAAACTCGTGAAAAATGGAAAACGTTTCGTATGGCTAATCTTGATATGTAGGTAATCGTAATCCACGTCTCACACACTACATCACACATATTTAAAAATCCGCCCGGTCAAACCTGGAAGAGAATTAAAAACAATAAAAGTGTATTTTCTGGTCATTAATATTTACTCACATGTATAGTATCTAATATTCTGAATTAAATTTTACTATGAAATTTAACAAAGAATTTACGTCTGATTTCCGTTCCAATAAGTTTCTCGAAAATGCTTTTTAAATACATTATTGACGTACTTAATTAATTACCTTTTGAACTAGGACTATGATGTTTACTAGATTTCAGATGGTTCCGTTTGTAAAGTTCTTATTACCTATCCAGACCATTTGATGGGCTGCTGAATATTTCAGTTAGCAGCCCTGAATCAACATAGTATAATATGTTGGGTGTAAGTTTTAAAACACATTACTTCCGAATCGTTTCACCTTTCCATTTCGGTAAATGGCATTTCTTCATTAAATTTTAATAATATTATGTATATTATATCTTTATAGAAAAGGATCAGCTATTTAATATTACAATTAACTTAATTTACCTCAACATAATATTGTGTATAATTCATAGAATTCCATTTATTTTTTAAATTTAATGTAAATCAAATTTAATAATTTTATTATTGTGACACTAGTTCAAAATTCGCAGAACATCTCCTTAGTGAATAATAAAGTCCCGCTTGACAACGAGCCTAAACCCTTACATATAGAAATAAAGTGTTTTAGATTAGATTTGCTTGAACAATTGGAAATTAATAAACGAACGAGTGATTCTAATATAACATTAATTAATAAAGTAAGTAAAACTATATATTCACCGCTTCTCAGTATGTTCACATTATAGAACAATATAACACATTTAAATAAAGCAATTGAGAAACCATTATCATTTAAATGCGAGGAAACACATTATGTAAAAACCTCACAGAATAGAGAATTTTAATTATTTTTTAACTAAATCGGTTTTACCGACAACAGAACGTTATTTTTAAAAAACCCCTTCCAAATTAGAATGGGTAAGTAAAATCGTATAAATAAATCGTCACAATGTGGATTAACCGCAGCTTGAAAATGGCCTTGAACGCCTAAACAGCTGTCGTAATAATAAAAACTAAAAATTCTTGCAGAACTTAATACTAACAGTATTAATTTTAATTCACACTAAGGCTGCTCTCTGACGGTCCGGTGAGGAATGAACATTTCACTCGTTACTGCAGACACTGCACAGAAAAGTCAAGTTTGCTAAAGTAAGGTAACGGTTTGCAACGCAGTCCATTGTGGGACTTTTCTGCGCAGTGTCTCCAGTAGCGAGTGAAATGTTCATTCCTCACCGGACCGTCAGAGAGCAGCCTAAATGTAAAAAAAAATGTTATAAGAATATGAATAATTTAAGATTTCATACAAAAGTTTTGATAATGAAATATATTTTAACTTTCTATATACCAACCTAAAAGCATTTACTATATGCCTCATTTTTGTCTTTAGTATTGTTGCTTTTTTTTATCTTTTCTATATTGTATTACCTACACGGGATCTCATTTATTGCTTTCTTATTTACTCATGTACTTCTATATTTTTATTCTTTGTTGTTTTACACGCTCTTGAGGGCTCTCTATTGGTTACACGTTAATTTTTATATTAAATTTTATGTCTTATAATTTAAGTTATACTATGTAAAAGCCGAAAAGCATTAATGATTTTTGTTTTTGTTGTAAGGAATAAAGACACGAGGTTCATTAAATTGTATGTAAGTACTAATTTTGTACTTGATATTTGATTATTGAATACTAAATCACGATTTAATCTGTTTAGTTATCCACTCTCGATGTATGTTATTGTCTGAGGAAAAGGCCACTTATTATTTTTAAATAATCACTGAAAGGTTCGTTGAAGTAATCCATTGAAATTTCTATCAATTAATTCGTGCATAATTGAAATAATAATATTTCGTCGTATTATTAATAAGGATCCCCACCTAACGTAAACAAATATTTTAGCCTAACTTCTGAAGGTCTCTTATCTATTCACAATTTTATTAGTGATTTAATTTGAATGTTTAGTGTACCCAGGTTAGTATGATGTCATTTTGGCGGTAGGTATAGCCGATTTGATTATTTCGCACCACTAGCACCCGCTATCCGATGCTCCCATAGCGTAGGCGCTATGTATCACTTATTTCCCCGCTGTGTTCCTTGTTCCTTGCTCCCCCCCCCCCCTCCCCCTGGCCGGGCCTAAAGCCGGTTACTAATAAACCTCCCCCACCCCCACCCCTGGCGGTCTGGCTTGTATTAGCTTTCGGCAATTCCGCCTAGGATACCCCACGTGGCCCTCCCACTTTCCACGCGGGGTTCTACTTGCAAACTATCGAACCCAAATAATACGTATTTAAATATTTATTCGAAATCTATTTTTATCAAGGTGCTGGCAATACGAAAACGCATTAAAATTTAAATAAAACGCTTACGATTGGAATAAAAAAAATCACGTACTTAAAACTTCGCTTTTCGGCAGTAGAACTGGGTGGAGAAATGAGTGAATTGGGTGAAATAACATGTGGAGTGCCACAGGGATCAATTCTTGGACCGTTGCTATTTCTAATATATGTTAATGACATAACAAAGTGGGGCATTAAAGGAACTCTTCAACTTTATGCGGACGATACTGTAATTTTTTATAACAAAAACCTAGCGGAACTTGAAATGGAAATGAATGCCGATGTTTCCCATCTCACAACCCGGTTGAGAATAAATAAACTGACCCGTAACGTAAAAAAAACGCATTATTTACTATTCGGCAACAAGAAAAATTCCAGCCTCGATATCAAAATTGGTGACAACTGCCTCGAAAGGAAAACGACAACAAAATATTTGGGCCTTATAGTAGATTCTCAACTCTCGTGGGATCTCCACATAAATCATGTAAAGGAGAAAATTACCCCATAACTGGTGTGCTATATAGACTTCAAGGATTACTACCCATTCCGTTACTAACTGCAGTATATTACGCCATGGTACATTCACACATTTCCTATCTCTGCTGTATCTGGGGCTTTGCCTCGAAGAAATTGATTGCTGATCTGCAGGTGGTTCAAAACCGAGCCCTCAGAAATGTTTTTGGACTTCCATGGGACATTCATGTCAGGGACATCTACTCAGTTTCCGGTATCCTTCCAATCACGATCCTTCCTAAGTATGAAATCACCAGCACCATCCTACAAATTACTCAACAATCAACTCACATTAACGTCAAGCCACTTTACAATCAAGACATCCACAACCACAATACTCGAAATAACAATAAAATCCGCATTTCTCAAACGCACACTACAAAATATGGAATAAAATCTTTAAACTACATTGCCTACACACTTTATAATTCGCTTCCAGATATGTACAAAACCATCCAGAAAAATAAATCCCAAAATGATGGTATAAAGGAATACTTTTTAAGGATATTTAAAAATGAAAATCAGTAAATCCATATTTGTATATTTTGTTGTTCCCTTATATGTTTTCTCTTGTGTGTTGTTCTATTTAACTTGGCCTTATAAAATTATTTCTGTCTGTATGTGAAACTTCTATTTTTGATATTTTGCTGTCAATGTAAAATTGTATGTACTATCTCCTACTTATGTATTGTAAATTCCTCCTGTCCTAAAATGAGTTTTGAAACTCATCGGGATTGCTTTAGCAAGAAATAAATATATAAAAAAAAAATATAAAAAAACTCTGGCGATTTTCTCTAAAGTGCGTTTGTGCAACTCCCATAAAAAAAAAATAGGCAAACTTGTATGTATTATAATTTGACTACACTCTAAAACAGCGCTCTATTCGAATTCCGTGCTAAAAAATGCACCTGTTCGTATTAATACTGCTCGAGAGCGCGTCCGAAATGAATCCCATTCATTCGTTTGTTTTGAATTCAGCGCGTATGGGATTTTTTTTTCTAAGAAATAGTTCATACAATCCCATACTCATGGCGCTTCAGTGGAATACCGCGGAAGTGTGCAAACCTTTCATAATCTGTTGGCTGCCCGGGTGCGCAGCGATTGTGGGAATTTGTTAACATCAAAATTGTTCAGAATAGTATTTTGCAAAAAACGATAGATTTCTTTTGTGATTATTGTGTTAAGTTGTTACTAAAATAGTTAAGTTACTGGAGACGTTACCTTATTACATTAAAAAAGTTCAGTTTCTTGCTTAAATTATGATATTCGTATTAAAAAGAAAAGAATATATATTAAACCCACGACATTATATTCATTAGTCACAGACGCCTAATGAATTTTCAAATTGTATCCTGTTGATAGGTCGCTAATCTCGGGTGCAGTGAGTCATATGATGAAATTCCTTTAGATTCAGGTAAAAATATTAATGATTATGGAAAAGACCAACATAGAATTTATATATGAGGGAATTTTTTCCGATTAAACTCCCAATGAGATAACTCCCAGATCTAAAAATTAGTGTAAAATATTCCAGAAATTTTACCCTTCTCGGATAAACTATCACCTTATTATGGTGAGAAGGTGCTTTGAATTGAGATTTCCAGCACCAAAGCACCTTGTTTCGACTCTGGTGGTAAGTAAGCACGACTGCTAATTTATTTACGAATTCCATACGAAACGCTTGGGTAATATTTTATGTGAAGCCTTTTTTTCAAGTAGGTATAATAAAACGTCGGGGAACGCTTTTCGCACACCCTTTTCTCTAAGCCTTTGTATGAAATATTAAACCGCCTAAAACAAAGAAAAAACATACAAATTTTACTCCGTAGATTTTCCCAAAGTATTTTACATTTGGCTGTAATTAATTTTTCATTTAGTCGATCGTTTCGAAGATCTCGGTTTCTTGAACAAGTTTTACGTCACTCAAACTAAGTAATTATACTTTCTGTCATAAGCACTTTCTTTATCATTACGTTCACTGTGAGGTATTTTGAAAATTATTACCTCTTCTACGTTAATTTTGGTGTTCTTGTCAAATTACTATAATCTTAATTATGTATATTCTTTCATGAGTTTTTTTCCCTCTCAGATATTTTAACCGAACTTAAAATGGGAGGAGCTGCAAAAGTAATAATGCCAAGTACTTAAGTGAATAATACCGCATCGCACCACTTGGAAGAGAATCATATTCTATCTTATTGTTTTTTTTAAATCGAGTTATGTTACTTCCGTCACGGTTATTTATTAGTGTGTATAACCCAAGTGTTTGCATCTCGCGACATAAACGGCTTTAAAATAAAATAAAGGGATGCTGCGGACGTGGCCCATTTGCCTAAGAAAAACACTTGGGGCTGTAAAAATGTTTAAAGTCGACTCTGCCCCCGGCTCTTAAAAAGCGATTTATCTTTGTTAGGGACTGATTAATAGTCGACAGTAACAATAGGCTCGCTGGCTGACCTGAGCCAGTGACGAGCTGCAGGAACTCGTACATACAACCGTCCCCTGGGAAAACTCAACATTCTAAACTTCTCTGACCATGTTTATTCGCTACTCTGAAAATACCGCAATTACTTAGTAGTTAAAAGCAGACGAAATACCGGAGTGTCGCGAACTAGAATTACTGTTGTTTCGGTTAACAGAGTTTCCCTTTATAATATCTACTTTCTAGTTCCCATCATACAATTTCCTTTTATAGATTAGTAGAATAACTAGTTCACACGGCTTTCTTTTTATAGTCTTTAGTTTTGCGTCCCTTTACAATATGAACATGACTAACAGCTTATATTTATCGAGAACTTGATAACTGGTGACATACAAACTGTAACTAAAACATATTTTAATTTTAAGAAGTAATCTATTTCGTTGAATAATATTTGTCATTTTTTATAGCTTTTTAATTTGTAACTTAATAATTCATGATTAATTATTTATTTCTTATAATATCAAACTACTAAATAAGTACCAATTTATAACTTAAAATGTACACTTACCTATATTTCATTTTAATGTGATTTTTTTAATTAAAAAACTTTTAACTTTTTTCCACTTGTTTATTTTCGACCGGACCAGTTTCACCCTATCACGGGCATCATCAGACTGGCACAATTAAAACTAAATCTATGGTTTATATAGCATATATGTCAGGAGTGAGTCCCATTGCTTTTTAATATTGTTTTTATTTAGGACTTGAAATTGGTTTTATTGCTGATGGTACTGCTTTACAATTATGTTTAAGACTACTTTCGTGTTGGTTTATTACCTTCCGGAAGACGGATTACATTGTGTTTGTTTACTAAATCATTTCGTTTCATTGCAATTTACATTAGACGGTCCCCCAAAATAGATAAGTCGCAAAAGAAAGCGGGATTTCACTTCATCGTTGTGATATTAAACTTGCAAAAATTTATATTATGATGTGACATAGGTAGGTGATGAAACTTCTTGAAGAGTAAACAAGCAATTCAGTTTAGATGCAGTCCCCCACTTCTTAGATGCTCCTGCGCCGCGCTAATTAAAAGCATGTTTATAAATAATAAATGTCCTTCGCCCATTTCCCCCTTTCCCCGCTCGCGGTAGCAGATATGTCCCATAAAAGCTTTCGCCTGTATTATTCACTTCCAGCGACAATATTATCCCAAGGGTTGCCTGGTATTACGTACTGTTGCGGTACTTGGCAAGAGAATTATAATTATTATTGTTTAAAACTTACCAAGTGCGGCTTATATAACCAGTTGACACCGCCCGCCGCCCTGACACTGACAGCTGACACGAGCTGGAAATAATGTCACTCGGTTAAATTTCTCCTAACACGGAAATTCTGTTAATCACGGATTAAAGTTAGACCCAGATTTTGGATCCATCAATAAATGCGCAGGTACCACGAAGATTTTCTCGTCAAAATATTTGTATTATCACTTCAATGACACCGGCCTAGAAATCGATCCCCTTTAAAGATATCTCGAGGTTTACCACAGAATGCCGATGAATATATATACTCGTATAACTCGTAATAACTTCATACTGCTCATTTTCCGATTCGATTTCATACGTCGTCTATTCTATACGTTTCGTTTTGCCCGTCGTAGGACAGAGCGATGCGAGATCCAGTGAGTGATGAACTGATGGTGCATGTTGCAAGAAATACCCGTCATTAAATTTACATACATCTTCTTCCCCTTGTCTTACTCATCAGGCGCCTTCAGGCGTCCCTGTCCTATGCTACGTCAACGGTATCCGCATCAATGGTGGGTCCAGTCTCTCCTTGATCAGCCTCTGGATTTGCTTCTCCCATCTATGCCTGGGGCGGCCCACTGGACGTCTAACCTCTGGAATAGCGCTTAGAATTTTCAGCGGAAATCGACCTTCTGGCATTCTGAATACGTGCCCAAGCCACCTTAGTTGCGACTTTTCTATGAATAGTAAGAGTGGTTCGATGCTTAGCTCCTCACGATTACATAGATTACAATAATAACAAATATAGTAATAATAATAATAATGCTTTATTCCTGAGGTGTGCAGGGGCAGTGCAATACGTTCCATAGATAACAATAATAACAAATGAAAAACAAAAAGAAAATAAACTTATGTAAATAAATATGAGTTAATACAAAATAAAAACCTTTATGGTGAATACTTTATGGTCTCCCGTCTCTAGAGGGCCATCACGGGGGACACCATCCAGGTAGTCGTGGTAGTAATGATGGTATTCTTGGATTGGCGTACTCTGCACCATAAGCTTCCCATGCAATAGCGGAGAAGTGCCCTGAAGGAGTGCACTCGTCCCTCGGGGAACATTTCCGTGGCGCTGCAGTATCTTGGTAGACGGAATAGTTGGCGATATGCATTATTGTAGGTGACTTTTAGGTTGTGCCATTGGGATGCAGTGTAATCCACCCACAGTCGGTTGGTAATAATGGTCGGTAAATGTATGCAATATGCTGCAATCTCAAACTGAACCCGTGTGTAGACATTCCTAAGCAGATTTAGGCGATGGTGTAGTCGACAACTATCGTTACTTAGAAATTCTGAATGAGGTTGTGATGGGGTTATAAATGCTCGGTGTCCGGTTGCTAGGAGTGATACTGTATCAAATCTCAACACTTCGTGAATCAAAATTGAAAACAAAATTTACTTGGAATAATGCAGCTCTATAATACAGACTTATAAAATAAAACTCGTAAGTCGTATCAATAGTCCACCCACTGGCGCTCTAGAAAAAATGCCATTTATTACGTCGTGACACTTGTCAACTTGTTCAGTATTTCGCTGACGCGTGATTGATGGCCGCAATGAGTGAAGCCAAAACAAAAATATTGTTCGATAAAAGGTTTGGGAAAAATTCACGCGAATGGGATCAGAGCCAGTGGCTCGACAAAGGAAAACGCTTGGCACAAATGTTGTATTCCTTGCTATGCGGGCAACATTTTGTGTTACGAGAGATTAAATGCAGATAACGCAGACGTTATTTTTTTTTCGTCAAATCGAACTAAATATTTTAGGTTTATTTGCTATTTGTGATATCCGGCTTCCATAGTCGAGAGGTGAGGCTCTCAACTACGTCGCTGGTTCAAATCCCGGCGTGCGCAAGTAAATTTAATTTGTGCTGTTTCACAATTAATTCATTTAAAAATAATATGTAGTATATTTGCGCACGTTCCAGAGTGGACGATACTTTCAGTATCGCCCTGGTGAAAGATCACCATTCAGAATTGAAACGTTGCTTTAAATGGCTTTTAGCCGTCTTTTGTGACCAGATCTGAATAGCCAGGTATTTCCGCACCTTCCTCTTCTCCTTCTCCTTCCCCTCCCCATTACTTTCAGCCTCAACACATTCCCCAATTGGGGATGCCATAGTCTCACTGGCTCCAGACGGTTGGGAGCAGTTGGGACTCTTGTGGGGTATTCATATAAAAAAAATATTAAAAAATCTGCTTCAATCACCGGCGTAGCTATAGCATTCACACAGGAGGGGTCCCATGGAGCAGTGCCCATGTCTTTCAAGCTTTGTTTTCATATCCATAGTTACCTCGGCTCGCCTCCTCGCATCATCAACCAGCTTTTTGTGTTTGTACTTATCGCACAAGAGGCCTTACTGCTACCAATCCTTTGGACCCAGTGAGACTATGGCATCCCCAACTGGGGTGTGTTGTGAGGCTGAAGGTAGTGGGGAGGTGAATGAGATGAGGAGGAGGAAGGTGGGAAGTACCTGGCTATTCAGATCTGGTCACGAAACACGTACAGCTTACTTATCTTATAAATGAAAATAAAATGCCGGGTCTGTAGAACTACGACATCCCCAATTAGGGTGAAGGGAAATGAAAAATGTGTTATAACTTTTACAAAGACACGGAAAAACGAGAAATTTCCTGGCATCCACTATTTACGTGGTGAGAGTGAAAGGAGTGAAATGTGTACTATGACATCAGCAATGACACGAAAAACCATTAAATGCTTTCGATTTTCAAACAATATTTAGTTGCGAAGTAATTTAGTATTTTTTAAAACGGAAATCCCGTGGCATTTTTTTAAATGGGTAATCTTTCACGGAAACCTAAATATCAACTTGACCGGTTAGACGCCTAGTAGACAAATGCATCGTATTTCCATCGTGGCTTCGCGAGTTCAATCCTCTGCTATTTACGCCCCCCATCTTTTCACACACAACATTCTCCTTGTCTTAGTCTTGAAGTTTAAATCAAAATATCTACCTCAGAAGATAGGTAGTTTGTTTAGAAGTGCAGTCATTATTCCCAAAGGCAAAGGCGTTGGCAGGTTGGTCCTGCTCTTGGAAAAAATAAAAAGCCTGTGCTGCCTAGCTCTGGTGAAGTTATCGGGGACGTAAAACGTTATACGTTCCAGAACGTTAGGATTGCAAATGTGCCCATTGAGAAACTTATGTGCTACTAACACCATTGCAATTTCTTTCCTAACATCTAGACGATTTAGTCCTAGCATTCCAGCAAGAAAATCCGAGGGAAACAATAGAGGACTGTACCCGAACTCTCGCATGTAAAGATCAAATTTTTTTGCACCTTTTCTACATTAATCATTGTAGAAAATAATATTAACATAACCTAAATGAAATATGAAAACTGAAAAAATGACAGAAAATAAAAAGATTTCAGTCGCATCTGGGACTGAAATTAAATCTTAATTTAATGAAAATCTTTTCTACATCGTTTGATTGGTCATCTTCAGGTCCCCATATTACTGAGCCACTCTCGAGGCTGCTACGAACTAGGTAAAGCATTTTTATAACTGCCGTTTTAGAAAAAGATTTTGTATTGCAGATAACAAAACCTAGCATTCGCATGGCAGGCAGAGTTGCACACTGAATCGATATGAGAACGAAAAGTCAGCCCCTTATCGAAAGTGATTCCCAAATCCTTCATTACAAAAATATGTTTGAATAACGACAGAAGTAGGAGAAAATAATTGTGAGGTTATTCGTAATCCAATAATGTTTGTCTTCCTTAAAACGCAGACCCTGAAAACCGCCGCAGATGAAAAAAATTTAACATTTAAGGTGAAACCTCAAAATATTATTATTTTTTTAAATTTAATTTATTCAAAAAAAGATACATAATTAATAATCAAACAAGGTTACAATATTTTTCAAAAGTTCAATATTTATATAAGATGTACCCCTATAATGAAGCTGAGCTTGTGTGTATGGGGGTGTGTTATTTTTTTGTTCTTTGTTTATTTCTATGTTATATTATTCAGTGTATATTTTCAGTGTGTTTTTTAAGTTGTGTTTTAAAATTTTTAAAATCATTATTAATGTTTCTAATTTTTCTGGTAATGAATTAAAAAATTTAACTCCAAGATATTTATAATTAAATTGTCCCATTGTTTTTTTGCATTTTGGAATTGGAAGAAATGATGTTTGTCTAAGATTTCTATTATTTTTAAATGGTGCAGTTTTGTTTATAGAACAATGCTTGTAATTTTGGGCGGATGATTGAAAACATTGAAAACTTAAAACGTAAATCCTTATATTTACGATACTAAATATCTATTACTCTTACCTTAGATATTATTTAAAATGATTTTTTTTTTCAGTTTTGTTTAAAACGAAAATATATCAAACGCAGACCCCAAGAAAATGCGACAAAATTTCCACATTCAAGGTGAAACCACAAATTACGTTGCAACAATGCCGTTTTGAGCATTTTCAAATATTAGACATTTAAAACTAGTCATTTGGGCGGCTGATTCAAAACATTAAGACAGACTATGTGGTGAATGTGGTGAATGTGGCGAAACCCTATTGTACTTAGTAAAACCGATTAGAAGTTGATCAAAAGCAAGGAGAAATTCGACATTGAAATAATTTTTTTATAAAAATTTTATTTCCCTTATCTTGTTTCCGCAATGAGTATCATTTTGGTTCCCTGCCTCGTCCCTTCCGAGGTTAAAAATTGACAACATTTTCAGTGTCTTCAATATATATGGTTTTTGCACCTAGCTGGGGATCCCTCCTTTGAAAATTTACATTATTTACCGAGTTCTGTGTCCTAAATGTGTAGTACCTAGGTGGGGACTCTGGGAACATTTAACATATTATTTTCCCGAACCCTTTGTCCTCAATGTGTACCATTTCGGCACCTAGCCGGAGCCTTCTCCGAATTGGGGGCCTTAAGAAAATTTCACATTGTTTTCAGTGTCCTGTGTCCTCAATGTGTACCATTTTTACAGCATTCCCAAATATGACACACGCCCTAGAGAACTTTCCAACGGAGCCTCCTGTGTGCAGTTAATTTTAAAATAAATCCCCCCCCCCTCCCAAGTTTGGATCCCTAGGCCGGGGCCTCAATGGAATTCTGTGACCGATGATGGGGGGGGGGAATGAAAATAAATAACAATCTCACATGAATTTGTATTGTTAATTACTTTTTGTAAGAGCGTGGTATGATTGAACTCGAGTGTGAATAGAATGTGCCCTATTCCAACAGTTTAAACTGGGTTGAAGCTTGTCTCAGCTGAAGTTTTAATATTCAATAATTAAACAACCATACGGTACACAATAGGCGGTGATAACCGGTAACTGTTGTATTTACGCTGAAATCCATTATTCAGGCTGCATAATGTGCGGAGGGAACTAGGCGCGTGTCTGCTCCGCGCTCTGTCGCTGTACTCCGCACCAGATACAATAATGCACCAACAGGCTTCATTTGATTAAAACCAATTAATAACCCGACTGCTACGTGAGTTATAGGGATAATAGGAGCTATGTTTAGTCATCCAGTAGGTGTACTCGTATGTGATACGATACAACATTCATAATGAGCTTTGAAAACTGGTCGCGTATTCAACGGTAGGAATTAAAATAATGCACCTACCTACGTTTTCACAATACATATCGACCACTTGGAATAACAAGGTTCCATCTGACACAGCAATCTCATGCAATAATGTGCTCTAAGGAGAACAACTATAAGGCCCATTATCGCATAACATTGCCATGCCAGATGGAACCTTGTTATTCCAAGGGGTCGATATAGGAATCTTTGAAAACCCACTTTTTATTTGATCTGTTGGTAGAGCCTATTGTTGTTTGATCAACATTTGCTACCGTCTATCACTCGACATTTTAAATATTGATTAAACATTGTAGATTTTAAAATTTAAATGTTGGGAAAAGTTAAAAATAATATGAAGTTTTCGTTATCGGATGGGTGAAACAACCGGGCCTTAAGTAGGTTAACGCCTTAAGCCAAGGCAATTCAACTGCCGGCTACACACCGCGTACCAGTGGCGTGCATTGCTCTATGACCGAAGGTAGGCTGTGTGTAGTTTTTCAAGTTGGTGTATGAATCGTTAATAGAATATTTAAAAATTGATAAACTGAAGTTTTTAAGACAAGATTTTTGTGCATAGCGCAAAGGGTAACAATTATTTTTATAAACAATAATTATTAGCATCTGACCGGCAATCAGAAGGGAGCAGGTTCGAGTCCTGTCGGCAACATTTATCTTTTCTCGGAAGGTTTTTTCAATTTGGATGAATGTTTCAGGCTAATAATTATTGTTTATAAAAATGAATATTTAAAAGGTCCATTTTGTTATCATTCTTAGCTGATTTTTATGGCCAACTTAATAAATGAGCGTAACCACAGAGCAAATAATAGATAGAGATACCCCAACACAAAAATAAAATTTTCTCTGAAATAGTACGTTAGGGTAAGTCTATTAATTCAGACGTCAATGAGCGTAACCAAAGTCATGAAAAAAAATAATTTCTATCAGAAATTTGTCATATTACAAAATATTCTATCTTTTTTCTTACGGTTCATTTTTATTAGGGTAGGCACAGCTTCTTAGTTTTTATGGACTGAACGCCACTGCTACGTACCGTGTAGGTTGTAGGGACAGGTACTATTAAACAAACTCCCTCATATTCTACGTGATCCCATGTCGTTTGCTGCAGGTGCCCGCTAGCTTCGTATGTAAATTGCAAAATCCCTTTATCCCATTCAATTTAAATCACGTGTAAAAATATTCTTTTACCGTTATTTCAATAAATCAGTGTATGCAAATCTAAACAGAAATATCGGCTCGGATGAAAGCTTTGAATTTTGAAGTTAAATAAACATGATGAGGACTCAAATAATTAGTCAATAAGGACTGAATAAATAGGATTGAAAGTTAAAGCAGTTTTAAAATTTAATTTACACTTCCCAGATTTAATCAAACACTTTTTATTTCCCATACATACTTTATTTTTTATTAACAATGGATTCGTCTTACTAAAACATGTTTAAAGAATATGCTAACACAAGGTTTACACATTTTCCTAAACATTGTTTAATGGTTTATCAACGGTTTCAGGTCTTCAATATTTTCAGTATGTGTCTACACTGTTTATTTTTTAGTTGTGTAGTTTTCACGAAGTTTTATATTAGCTGTTTTCGATGTAACTATCTTTAAGATGTGAAAAAAAACCACATGAAAGACCGTTCGTGTGTGTTCTGCGGGCGGCTTTGGGAAGCCTTTATCCCCTCTCTCCTCGCGATGGAAAATGTTTGAGAAGTGGCCAAGCAGAAAATGAAGGACTCCTCTCCCCGCCGTTACCCGGCTTTATGATCCGTATAGAGCGAGGAAATTGTCTCTGCCCCTGCAAAGGCCATTCCGCAGTCCGACTGCACAGATACGAGTATTCACGATTCTCGGTTTAGCGTGTAAAATAGATTCGCTGGATCTTTTTTCGATCCCGTAACTTGTGACTTATTCCCTTAGATCTCATTCGTACTTCTCCACGAGTTGTGGGAACAAGTATTGAGAGAAAATGTATTGTAAGTAAATCCTTGGTAAATTGGCTTCGACCTTAATACCATTTTATTTTTGTGCCCAAATCAGCCTATTTCCTTTTCAGTATCTGACAAATATATTATGGAAAATTCTCGGATTTCAGAAAATAATGGAAAAACGTTGCCTTCGCAGATGACTTACGATGAGAGGTCTTCCTATTAAATATCCTAATAAGTAACTTATTTTTTAGTATACCTAAAATATAAGTTCAGCATATAAATAGCGATCTTTTATTTCTAGCAAGTCAGTGGAAGTATAATCCCAAGGGGTTAGTTTCATGACATCATATTTCATGGTTGAATAATTCATAAGTGTATTTATGGGCCCATTCCGTTAGAAGTAAGTTTAAAGCACTCATTTATTATTTTATTGCATCTGTAGATATGTTTTCATTTGAGAATTTGATATCTGTAACATACATATTTCGGTAACCAACATAGCTAGGAAGATTTACAGTCCCTCGTATCTAGGATGAATGAAGTATGCATGAAGAATGAGCTAATGATGAATGTAAGTAAGTCTCTCATGGTGTTTAAAAGAGAGAGTACGAAAACAGTGTGTAATATAGTTGTGAATGGCGAATACTTGGAGCAGGTCGATGAGTTTCTATATTTGGGAAGTATGTTTACGAGAGATGGAAAGACTGACAGGGATATTGAAAGAAGGGTGAATGCAGGAAACTCCATTAACGGAGGACTGAACGCGGTTGGCGCTAACAAAAAGTTGTCCAAAGAAGCGAAGCTAGCAATCCACAATGGAGTGCTGTTACCAACCCTGATGTACGGCAGTGAGGCATTGAATTGGCAGAGGAAGGATGAAAGTAAACTGAGTGCCGTAGAAATGAGATCTCTGAGACGAATGTGTGGTAAAACCATGTACGATCGTGTGAAAAATATTGAAATTCGTAAAGAATGCGAGGCTGATGTAAGCGTAATGCGTAAGATTAATAAAGGGACGCTTAGGTGGTTTGGGCATGTGGAGCAAATGAACGAAGAAAGGAGGGTAAGAAGAATGTATGACGCGAATGTGAATGGAAGAAGAAGCTGGGGACGCCCGAGGAAGACATGGCACGATCAAGTAAATCAAATACTTGAGTCGGGCCATGTCAGAAGTCGGAATAATATAAGAGAATGTATGAGACGATGTATGAATGTGAATGAAGCAAGAAGTGTATGCCAAGATCGAGTTGTTTGGCGATCTGTCCTCTCTGCCTACCCCTGCGGATAAACGGCATGATTGTTAGTTAGTTAGTAACATAGCTGACCAAAATGGATTTCCTTCACGAACCATATTATTTTTATCGCAAAAGATTATTATTATTTTAATTTAATTTAAGTGCACTTTTCTCGAACTAATTCGTCTGGTTTTTGCAAGAAATTTGCTCTTTAAGAGCTTGCTGTATATTTTACTTGTGGGCGGTTAAAACCAAACTATTGATTAACACAAAAAACTTTGATGTTTTTTTTGCTTTCAGTGCGTTATTTTACCTAAAAACGTTAGTAATCAATCCATAAAATTTATGCAAAACTCACGCCATTTCTCGTCATGTTTTAATGTAAGTACCTACATAAAAACGCGATCATTTAACCTATTTATCGTGCTGTGATGGGTTGTTTTATCAGCGCATTGTAATTTTTTTACTGTTTAGTTTATTAGTTACTAACTAATGTGCACCCGGCCTTGCTCGGGTACAATAATTGATTTGACAGCTAAAGTAACTATCTCCAAATAAAGAAATATTAATTTGAATATTTTGTTTCATTCCAAACGTTTATTTTTTTCAAAATATGTCTAAATCATAAAGTTCTTAAGTAGGTACCCACTCGTGTTTTCCATTTTGAAAGTATTCTACCCAAAAAAACCTTCTTTTGAACATGCAATCTGTGGCTAACCAGAGTTTTATATCTATGGGCTAAAATAAATATAACATGGCGGGTTCAATGTTTTTCATACTAGTTTTAAATCCCTATTTTTGAAACTGATAATACATGGTGGAATTCCATTACAATGATATAATAACACACATATAAAACTTATTTCCACTTTCATTTTATTTCACCGTGACCGGTTTCAGCTTGTTAAAGCCATCTTCAGACTGCTAACCAGTCTGAAGATGGCTTTAACAAGCTGAAACCGGTCACGGTGAAATAAAATAAAAGTGGAAATAAGTTTTATATGTGTGTTATTATATCATTAATTTTAAATCGTTATAGCAACAGTTTTACATATTAGATTTCATTCAAACTACTCTCTAAAGCTTCCCGGCACTAATAAAAACAAACTGTGTTATTTTCATCGAAACCGGTCCAGTGATTTTCGATAACATCGAGGACAAACAAACAAACTTACATTGATTTATATATATATTAGTTTCAAACTTGGAAGCAAGATTTAATTTATCAATTTCCCTTAAGACGGCTACGAATCCGATCCAAGGGGCTGTCCCATTTTGCAATCATCATTGCCACGCCTAGACTGGCAGCATCATACGATATGATAAAGATTTTCAGAATAAGCAAACACACTGTGGATTGACATGATGTATTAAATAACAAGTCACTTTGTTTTTAATCCACTTTCATTTTATTTTTTTTTATTTGTCGACTAGTTTCGATTCTGCCGAATCGTCTTCAGGACATAGAACATGCTAATTAAATAACAAGAGTGTGCAGTACAGTACAATACCAAATACCTAATTACATGTACGATGGGAAAAAACCATGAAAGATAAAGAAGGACAACTCTCCCTCTCCTCAAACAAGCCACCACCGTAATTGACGTTCTGTTATCTTCTTTATCTGTTACATTGTTATTTAATTAGTATGTTCTATGTCCTGAAGACGATTCGGCAGAATCGAAACTAGTCGACAAATAAAAAATAAAAAAATAAAAGTGGATTAAAAACAAAGTGACTTGCTATTTAATACGATTTGATAAAGAGTTTATCAATATTGTCAATACATTATTGCCTGCGATCATTTATATAATTACGCCTATTTCATAAAATAAGTTACAGAATTATAACATTTCGTACTAATTCAAGAGCGCTGAATTTATTTCTGTAATTGTTTTAAGCACGAGGTGACTACATCTACAACGTTCCTTGTTATTCCAAGGGGTCGATATGGTTATTTCCAAAGTCAAAATAGGTCCCCTTTACTTCAATAATGATTTAATCTGCTTCCTTTCAATGATTACTACATATTTCCAATACAAATTAAGTGTTGGCAAAACTCAAAACAACAAAAAAATAACTGTAAGATATGCTGGATTCACAGGATATAGTTTTTTTTCTCTTCTTGAAAAATTGAGAAAATGGAGATAGTCAATTTTGGATTACAGCTAATTATTACTAAGAAGGTATATTTTATATTCATTCCATATTATACAGGAGACCGTAAGGCTTTTCCTCAGGCATAATAAGAATTATATCCTCCAATTCCCCTTCCTTCCATCATGAATCTGCCGTTAAGAGATTAATCACAATTTAATATCGTTTTGGTTATTCCATCTTTGCTTGAATGCGTTATTAATAGTTTAACTTCAACACTGGCGTGATAATCTCAGGGGAGATTAATAATTTGAAATATAATTTTAGTTCTAAATTGTGTATCTCGCAACACAGGCGCCTCTAAAATAAATATTTCTTCATGAAGTAGGACTTAAGCGAAGATATTAAGGCGGATGGTGGTACAGACAACTTCCGATCTCCTTCCTCTTTTCCCACTCCTCCCCTCTCTTGGTCCATAGAGCAGCCTCCTGTCTCCCATTCCCCGTCTCTTTATTAATAATCAGCTTCTCAGTTTCTTCTTGGTACACGCGGCGCCATCTTTATTTGACTTTGTCGCTCGATGTAAATTGTGTGATATTGCCAGCTAACAACACCGAGAATATTATTTCATATATATATATTTTAAAAATTTTAAATTAACATATATATATATTTATTTTCACGTTTTAATTTATTCCAATACTCCTCTCAAAATTTAATGTACTACGTTAATAAATCGTAGTTATCAATTCCCGAAAGCACATTCGATCGGTGCAAACACCGGTCGTGTAACAAAGGCCGTGCAATACACCGAAGTTCACTATAAAATCTAATAAAAGTTGTGAGGGATAATCATCTGATAGACGGGCGCTATTACAAAAGTTAAAGTAATGTATCATTTAATTTTACTGCTCGAAATTTGTTACCGTTGGAAATATACGAGTAAATAAAATACGTACATAAAATCGCCGAACAAAGCGGCAGAAACGTTCGAGCCAGGTTCGCAGGATAAAACCCATTATAATTTTACCTTACGAAACAGCACCGATTCAAAAAGGCAAAGTCTACTACTTGGACACCAATTTATATCGAATACTGAACTTTGACCTTTTGTTCGCACGTTTAATTTTGTTTAGAAATATTGGCGCCACCCAGTCTTACCCCGGGGGATCTGCCAAACATTAATTTATCATCTTGACGCCCCGTGCTAACTTATCGCAAAAGCACTTTCGCATTGAGACAAAACATTTATTATTCAAAGCTCTTAGTTTTTATTGCCTTTTTTAAGTATCTGGTTTCATTTCAATTTTTTAGTCGTCCCCGGGATAATCCCAATTTATCAACAACAAAAAAATTCGCAAAACCTCAAAACATATATTTAATATTTTTTGTTATCTGAATTATACGTTCTTTATGATTTTCTTATTTCAAATCGCATTTAGAAGGTTTTCATTTGTAGTGTATAAAGGTGTTCGCCCCGGTTATCGTAACTGATAATTTAAATGACAAGAAATACATAGACCCACAGGGAAGAGCACTGAGCACCGAGCAAAGAGAGTATGAGCCAACATGCTCGCCGGGAGATTAAACAGGTTCGTCCTTCGGTAAAGAAACAGCTATTCCAGAAAAAACTGCATGGCCTATACAGTTGAACCCTCCGACAGTTGATCCCCCGACAGTTGATCCCCCGACAGTTGATCCCCCGACAGTTGATCCCCTCGTTAGTTAATCCCTCCTACAGTTGAACCCTCCGACAGTTGATCCTCTAAAGGATTATTTCTGCTGTTCGTCCTCATCTGTAAAGTAAGTATGCAGAGAGGATATGCGGCCGTATAACAAAAGTCGATTTACTTATATCTGCAGGCATCTTGAGTGGAAATCCGTTACAAAAAATATTTTTACTAACAATAATTCCGAGTCCCCGAAGGAGTATGCAGTGAGGATATGCGGCCGAATAATAAAACACGACATACTTATATGCAGTCGGCTTAGGGAAAATACGCTACATGTTCATACTTTCATATAATCTAACTAAATGTCCCCGAAGGGGTAAGCAGAGAGGATATACGGCCGTAAGTACGACAATCTTATATTGTATTATTATTTATATGGCAGACGGAGTATTGCGCACCCACTGTCCTGTTCCGCTGAATTACACAATATTATTATAATATTATACACATGTCATCCAGTTTGAGAGAGGGGGGGAAGGGTCTTCGCAGAAGCCTGTCCACCGATCAAACATCAATATCTAAAAATATGACTACGTTATACGGGTATATGGGATCAGTTCCGACCGGATTTTCATTTTTGTTCTTATATTTTTCTATTTTGAAACAGTTGCAGAAATACCCGATGATTAAAAAACTACATTTTGTATTAACAGTTTATCTGCGAGTTTTTTACATACACTGCATTGGAAATTAAAATGAATTAAAAGAATTACAGAGCTGCGGTGAATATCTACTTTTAATCGCGATTCTACAAAAAATTATTTCACTTCATTCAAAGGATCCATTCGTTCCCTTTCACAGAGATATCCGATTCTCGCTTTGAATCTCTTCAACGCCATTTTATCCAGGAGATTGGATATGTCAAAGAAGTATCTCCTTGAATTGATTTCTTCGACCAAGGCAGAGCTGTTGCCAACTTTACTATAATTCATCTTAATACTTTTATTGAACATTCTGCTTCTTCTCACAGTGCTCACGGTGCTACGGTCGGCCGGCGGTAGGTACTTACGTTTGCAACAGAAACAGGATTTTTACTGGTATTTTACCGGTAGTTAGAATGGATTTTCTGAACATTAAGGGTTATGAGAATTTCGTGCAAAAAATAAAGAAACTTTAATGTACATGGGAATAATGTTACCGGATACGGAAACAGTATTTATTCCTTTGGAAGCAAAGTAAAACACACCTATTTTGCCGCATTTTTCCGGTCCTCCGCGCATTAGAATAACTCGGGTCTAAGACGCTTTTTCTTAATAGTGCAGGGGGTACGCATTTGCGTCGTTCGTTTAATGTTTGTATAATCAAAGCCGTAACCCTCCCGAGGAGGTGTTTTTGGGGACGTGGTCTGTTTTTAAGAAAACCACTCAGATTTTTTCTTCATTTTTTTTACGTGTGTTCTAGACATAGGGTTAACATAAAAATTACAAAAGATAATAAAAAGTAAATACTAACCGTCCAATGACGGTGTACAACAAATATGTATACAAGATAAAAATAAAGTGTGAATAAAAACTATCTTTCGGTAGCTTTCCTTTCTTTACGTTAGGTTTATTACATATTACCTTGATGTTAGTTTCATTGACCGTCTTGGACGAAGAACGAAAATTAGAAGAAAAAAAATGCTGTTTATTTTCATTAAAAAAATCCCACAGTTGGTAAAAACATTCGTTGGTATATATTTTAAAACATAAAATAAGGAAACAATAAAAGACACAACGCCAACTAAATAACTAACATTTACCACGCCGATGCGTGCCTGAAATTTAGCAAAATCTTTTTAATTTCTCTTGTTTTTTCGGTTTCGTGGTTCATTTGGGATATGTTAATATTATCTTCTTCAATGATTAAATATTACAATGAGGTTTACAAACTTCAATAAGTTATGGACCAAATTTCAAATTTATGTTTAAAATTTACATTGATGTATTTTTACAAATCATTTTCGAAAGGGTCAGTCTGGGAAAATATTAAAATAGTAAAAGTTAAAAGACATAGCAATAATAAAATAGTCCACTTCCACACAAGTTTTTGAACTTCCTAAAAAGAATCAAGAAAAAAAAATTCGCTCCAAATGGAGTTTAAAAACAACTAACTTCCTGCGACAATCCGCCCCTGATTTTTCGCAAACTTTTACATATTTTGTATTTGGTGGTTTCCTGGAAGATTTAGGAGCAAAACTGTATTTTTATTGAAATAAAAATAAAATAATTCTTTATTTTCAAAACCGTTATAAGTCCATAGAGTGCCTCGGTTAAAACATACTTTCTAATAATTAGATCATTGTTAAAATGCGTTATACATAATTATGTATATATTGAAAAGTATTTGAAATCAAAAAATCATCATTATTTTAATCACAAGTAATTAGATGCACGATTATGTGTGAACTAGTGAAAATTAGTTTTTATTTAGCATCAAGAAAATCTCCAAAAAAATATTTTCACTCATAAAAAGTGCAAATTTAAATTATCGTCAAAATTCACGATCTCCTCTCCATTCTATCGGGTGAAATCACTATGCGTCGTTCCTATAAATGTGTTAAATTTGGAATGAATTCATCCGAGGGTAAACTGTAACGTTTATTGTTTAAAGATATGTTTGATATTCAATTCATATTTGGTATTCAGTCGGAAAAGTGATGGAAGTTTGTCGTTTATGTAACGCCAGCCTTCAACATTATATATAAATGTATATATCTGTATGAACATGGAGCTAGTGACATGGAGCATAATAGCCTTACATCGTTCGGGATATATAATATATACACTGTAAATACATAGAGCATTGATAGTACATATGTCTATAGAGTCTACAGCCATCTTCAGGACCCCGTACAATAGATCCGGTAGCCGGTGCCGGTGTCGGTGGCGGTAGAGCCGATGGGGCTGGCCGGTAACGGGTAACGACCGCCAAGCGTCGGCGTCGCGACGACAACCGGTCTGGCTTGCGGAAAACGCTCTACGGCGTTCCCATTATACGCCTGTAATTTATTGTATTTTCACCAGTTTTATACCATCTTCTTTTGAGCGGTTAAAGGATTATTTTTGCTCTTCTAAATGACCCACCCGCAATTTTATCAGCGTCATACACGCTAAAACGTGTCGACTTGCACTTTGTAAAGTACATCATAAATGCAAATCCACAGGTTGTTGTTGTTTTTTTTTTTATACTTTTCATTAAAAATTAGAATATGCAAAATGGTTTTTTTTTTTAATATCAATGTTTCGGTTTTATTTATCGCAGCTATGAGAAAACTACTTCTACGAGTATTTTTTGCTCCTATAAAGTAACAGATTGACAGATAGATAACTTTACATAGGGAAACATCACATTATTTCTATTATATTCTGTAACAGTTTTAATTTGATCAGGTACGTCAAATATAATGTATCTCAAATGAACATAAGATAACGCCGTTTTCCACAGGATGGGAAATGTGAATACCAAGTTTTTTTTAAATGCATACTTAACACATCCAAATCTAGCCCAACAAATAATTAAAATTGTAATGGTTCAGTGCATTTTCTTTTAGGTTAATGCCTTCTAATAAAGGTATCGGTTTCGCAGAGTTGGGATTCAACTGTGGTTTCACTTTGAAAAATAATGAACTCCCTTTTTTTACCCAAACCCTATTTTAGAGTGATCATTAAAATATTATTTATTTTACAAGAGAAAAAAATTGAATATTTAACTCATTAAAACATTGGACTCTGATAAGATGATTTTCACTTTCCAAGAATTTGCTTAATTACAATTCCTTTGAAAATGATCCTCCCTTGTTTTAAATACGCCCTGTTTTAAAAGCCATTTACTCGGTGATACCGATACAAGTCTGGGGTAGCCGTAATCAGGTTGCACAAAGCGGTGGCAAGTTTAGCCATTCAACTTTACCGTCTGGCAAAAATAAAGGAAAGGCCATTCAGGGTATAACCCTGTTATGGCCGAAGCCTACCTAACCGACACAGATACCCCCTAGAGTGTGGACACTACGTAGAAAATATCCGTATTTCTTTGGCATGTTGGTAGTATCATCGATGTGAAACTGGCCCCCTTTGCTGAAGTTTCCGGTGTTTTCCCCGAGATTGTCCTGCAGTCCTTGCGAAGAAGTAAGAAATATTGTCTCGAAAGTTGCCCCTCTGCTTGTATCGGAGTTTCTCGTTGGCGGTGATTGACCGAGGTCCTGTGTAAAATAATATATGAAAGACTGTAGCCAAGTTTCATAACGGTAATGTTTTGTTGAATTAACACCTTATGTCGCAAAATCACTTTATTACGTAATAACAACTCCATCATCCTTTAGCACGAGAGGTTTTATCGATAAGGACTGGCATTGATGCACAAAAGTTATTGATATAGGAATCTATTTTTATCTTGCATTAATCTACTTTTTAAAATGATTGTATTTATTTCATACCGTGGGTAATGTATTAATAATGATTTGTATAGCGCCGTTTTTTGTGAAAAATCATCTCAAGGGAGCTGAATTGTGGGTATATTATTATTTAAAACAATGTCTAATCGGTGCACAATTAGCACATATTAGTGGAACTTTATAGGAACTGCTCGGGTAAAGGATTTAATCATGAGTCAAATTCCTGTTATCGAATAGACAAGCCGTTCCTAAATAGAAATTTACCCCAATAACTCAAGATTAGGACTACCCTAACCATTAGAGTTTACCGGATGGAATTTTTCTATCGACGAATATCGCATTCGATATTGGGAACCTTAATTTAATACATGTCAATTTGTACGTCCACCCTCGTGATTTATTATCAATTTATTATAATGATACACATAGACTTCATATTACGAGAAATCATCGAGTAGATAAACATAAAATTAACATTATTAAGTTGTTTCATATTGCCACATTTATTGTGGAAACTTTAATCATGAAATCATATAATATTATGAGTGAAATTAGTCTGATTTATTATACGACAAGTTGAAATAATATTTTCAACACAGTTTATGGAAAGTTGTATTGTGTACCTAAATCATTTAAAATTTTTGTTCTTATCCATAATTCAATCCTATATGATAATAATATATTTTATTTTATAATTTCTTCAAAAGATTGGTAACTTTGTGGCTTCATTATTAATTAAATAATTAAAAATGTAGTTTGTTTACACCACTTTTATAAAAAATAAATAAATATCTCTACATGTTTCGATAGGAACGCTATCATCCTCAGGAATATTCGAGATATTTATTTATTTTTATAAAAGTGGTGTAAACAAACTACATTTTTAATTATTTAATTAATAATGACGCCACAAAGTTACCAACCGTTTGAAGAAATTATAAAATAAAATATATTATTATCATATAGGATTGAATTGTGGATAAGAACAAAAATTTTAAATGATTTAGGTACACAATACAACTTTCCATAACCTGTATTGAAAATATAATTTCAACTTGTCGAATAATAATCAGACTAATTTTAATTATTTACTATTTAGTATATCTTCAGTTATACAGTTATACTGGTTTGTATAAAACTTAACCCTATGCTTTTATGTGTATATTGCATAAACTTTTTATTTATTTTTATATTTGCTTGCTTTGTTATTATTCTTTTAATATTATAAGTTAAACTTCGTGGTTAATGTAGTAATTTCATTCTTCAAATTCTTTGTATCGTAACTAGGTACTTGCTTTATTGTTTGCTCCGTGCTTTGCATCTCAATGTTAAATAACAATAATATGAATGCACTTATGATACTACTACTGGTCTAATTATCTTGTTTGTAAAATAATGTTTTATTTACATAATTATCTACTATTCCATGTAAAAGCCCAATAGGACGTTCATAAATTAAAACATATATTTCCATCATTTTGAGTATAATGTACCTACGTAGGAAGAGGTAATTCATGCGCGTTTGGTATCTGTCGCTTACTGTGTATGGCCGTGTAATATCCTTTTCACGATGAGAGCTTTTCGTATACCTATATTATATACTTATATACGCTCCCGGTCTCTTTTTATAGCCATTTTTGACAGCATCCAATTTTTCAAGGTCTTCTATTGTGAACAGTAGTAGTGGTGGGCGAAGCGACTCGGTTTAGTGAGCCGGATCACTAAATCAGCTCTCTGTAAAGACAATCCACATGAAAACTGGACGAAAAAAGTATCGTGTAAGAGCGTCTTAAGGATGTCTTTAGGAGGGCCAAGGGAGCGAGGGAGAGGGCATGGTGCGGGAGGACGCGAACCGTCGTTCAAACGAGCCGGATCACCGAACCGGTATACTACAAAGAGCTGATTTAGTGATCCAGCTCACTAAAACGAGCCGCTTCGCCCACCACTAGTGAACAGAGCATACAAGTGTTAGTTTATGTTGTAGCATACTTAAGCAACGAATAGTACACAGGCTGTAACAAGATGTACCCGACAGAAAAAAAAAAAACAGTTTTTTCTTTTTTTAATTTTTGTAAAAAAAGTCGTCACTGGTCACTTAATGAGTAACTGAGTAACCGACCAACCCCTCGCCCCGACCCAACTGTCCAATACCTGAAATTTTTGTATGTGTTTAGGTGAAAAAAATATCATCTACATTGTTTACTCCAAATAAGCCTAGGGCCCCGGTTCCGGTTCTTTTAAAGGATAAGACATTGTCCTTATCCTTAGGGTTAAAGACATTTTGCTTAACTGCAGTTCCGTTTCTATGTCAATGACAATACATATTTAAATGACTTTGTAGTTTTTATCACAGCATTATAAAATTATAGGTGCATCACACATATTTAACACGTGTAGTTTATTATTACTTACTTTGCACGTGTAATTCATTACATTTTTTTAATAATTTAATTCACTTTTATCTGACATTTCGGGCTTTTGGCCTAGGTACTTTACAAACATCGGAATTTCGTTAATTCGATTCATTTAATAGCATTTTTATTCCACAAATAACTCACTAATAAAGTTTAAAGGCAATACTTTGTCTTAGAATTTTGTGATTATCGATATTTTTAAAGAATGTCATTTGTTGAATGACAGCTGTCATTCGAGAGAACCGGAACCGCAGTTAATCAAAAAGTCTTTAAGCCCAAGGATGAGGACAATATCTTATCCTTGAAAAGACCGGGAATCGGACTCTCTTGTCTCACCCTCTAAGTCCGCAATTTTCTCTTAATCTTTCACGGTATTAATACTATTTTCAGCAATGACATCAAGTATTGAACGCGCTGAAATTACCAATGTAACGAGTTACAATCAAGTTTTGGCCATTGTTCTGGTATTGAAATGAACAGCGGGCAAACGTTTGCTCGCTCCGCGTAACTACAGCAGCGGATGCTGTGTAATCTGTATAATGTCACAATAGGTACTGTCGAATTTAATGTCGACACGTTGGAGTCTGCGGTCTGGTTGCACAAATATTCCTTAATTATCCGATGGGCCGCGTTCTGAAACATCTAGAACCACGCCGCTTTTATACTGGTTCCCACGAATTTCTTTGTTTAAAGATCAATGCACTATAAAAATAATATCCTTTATTTTTCTGTGATATGTTATATATTATGATCTCTCTTTTTTTAAATCTCTGTCATTGGAGATTCGCGAGACTCTCGTTCGGAGATTGGAGGAATAGTATAATGCGCATTAAAGTGTTCACATGCTTGCCAATTTATTCCTCACAAATTACATTTAGCTATTGATTATGATTGAATGAACTGTGACCAACAGTTGCCCATACAAGGTGTCAACAGACCGAAGACTTAAAGGTCGGAATTGTCAGGTAATTGGATCGAACTGGGAATTATCAGAACAATGTCCCTAAGTTGGTTATTCTTCGGAAATTCCATGCAATCCTATAATTAATTCAATATTTCTCAGATTTCACAATTTCTAATATGTTTCGCCAATGACAGTAGTTACGAGTACCTATCTAGTTAATTCTATTTGCAAAATCAAGGATAAATTCACTTTTATTTAGCTTAAATCTTGAAATTACAATATTTTTTTTAAGACTTGATTATAAAAACGTATGATACGCCCATTACAGCCGGCAGGCCGCCGGCTACTACTGACGACCGCGCATCGTGGCACGGCGAGGGAAATCCCGTATCCCTTTAGTTCACTCGACAAGCTATCAACGCACGCAAACATACCGATATTATTAACTGATTTTTTCGACAAAACGTTGTTTTCTTCTGCGTTAGATAAATACTTAGATATTTTATTCAATACATAAATGTATTGCCGAGGAACACCTAAAATGTGAACTCTATGTTGGGTATATTTAGTAGAGAGATATTGAAATAATTAGAGGCACGTCAAATCAGTTGACAGCACCGACAAGGAAGGGTTTGTTGTTATTATGTCTTGCTACATAGCAATTCCACGAGTTAGAATAGTAATACTTTTCTGCAAATAACGTATTGGGGCAAAACCAAATCAATCACTTAACCCTTACCACTCCTTTGTCGGGTGCCAGCCGACATCACTATTTGTACGCTACAACTCAGTTGTCGGCTGGCGGCCGACAAGATAAGACGTGTCCGCGCGGTGTATTTTCGAGCGCAAAACTTGACACATGACGTTGTTTCTTGTGATTATTCGATAAAAAAACATTTAAATTCACCGTTTAATTGACTGTTTTCCGTTTTTGTTTTACTATAAAATAACCATTTGTAGCTGCCTATCAATAAATTAATATTTTGACATTATTTAAATTAGAGTTGGCTGACAAAACATAATGGAGCTGTAAGGGTTAACTGTAGAACCACATTTAAAAAAAAAGTATTTACTAGAACTTTATTCTGTTAAGAAATACTGAGGCCCTTTCATTTTGAATTTAAGGCCAAAATATGCACTCGAACTGAATGATCTTTTTTGAATAAATATCTAGTACGGATTAGAAGTAATTTATTTATTTTTGTTTTAAATTATGATGGTCATTGAAGAAATCAATTTTTCATCATTTTAGGGGCTACTTTGAAAATTATTTGCGGTTTTATGGTATTTTTTTTAAAACATGTAAATATAATTACGTAAAATAAAATTTAAAAAAAAAAAAATAAAATGTCTTTAAAAAAACGTTTTTTGGGTCGATATTTTAAATTATGTACGGCAAATTTGTGTTCCAACGTAAATAGGTCGTTTTAAATTAAAATTTAAATCTACCACAATGCTTTAACACTTTTTGTATCTTTTATTTTATGTTACATTATATTTTCATAGTAAACGAAGAAAAACTTTTTTTTTTAAATCGCCCCCAAATAATTGCTAAAGTTTGCTTCTGAAGTCACGAAAATTCGATTTCTTTAATGGCCTTTATTATGTATTACTATGATTACTAATCCGTACTAGATATTTGCTATGCCTTCTGATGAAAAAAAAGATCATTCAGTTTAGGTGAGTATTTTGGCCTCAAATCCAAAATTTATTTTTGTGTGAATCAGGCCGCGCAGCCGCTTCTCTTAAATTAAAATTTTTACAGCCGTTCTCCCCAACTTTTCGAATGATCAATTTGAGCCACCGATCAGCCAAGTGTTTTGTTAAGTATTCGCTATTTGACTGTCTCCAAACATTTTTTATATTTGAACTTCCTAAATTGTCTATGAAGGACTCGCCCACTTCTATGGAAAATATAATTGTAGTCATAGTCAATAAAATGACATCAAAGTAAAAACTTTTCATGTTAAATTAACATAGACGAGTTAATTTTCTATTTATTATGAATACATATTATTTGTCTTAAATATTGTAATACAAACACCAACATTTTATATTTAAAAACGTATATGTTAAAAATAAAGTGTTAGCTTGACTTTTACTAAAATGCCGCGAAAACGGAAGTAGACTTTTTTGACGTTTGTCTTTCGTGCGTTCTTTCAATTTTCAATCAATAATTGTCAATAATATTTTCATCGTCGCTGTCTTCATATTCCTGTCCATACCCGCTATTGGTATTACATTAAAAATATCGTCATTTTCGCTCTCCATATTCAAAATTGTCAATACACAATGGATACAAAAAATAGTTCGCGAAACGAATGACGTTTGACCATAGATATCTATGACATTTGACATTTACGCTGTCAGTTGACACTTTTTATAACTAGTCTTTTACTGTGGAGAACTTTAAACAAAAATCGATAACTTAAGTGATTGTAAGTTTGACTGAGAATTTCGTTGGGAAAGGCGAATTTGTGCATTTGAACGGTGCTGAGGCAAAATTTCGGCTCAGCAGTTGCTCAGTAAGGTTGGGAAGAATGGCCGTTAGAGTATCTCGTAGATATTAAGAGGTTGATTGGTGTCCCTGGTGAGATTTAGATGGTTTTGGTTAGGGGGAAAGATTCAATCGAAACAGATTTTAGTTGTGTTGAGAAAAGGCATGCATTGTCTACCATATAGTATTACATAAATAAGTGTTAAAACTATATGAAGCGCGATAAAATACACGATTTTGTAGCGAATTCTAAGTGCACCGAGACTCGAGTGGCGGTAAAGTAATACTATAGAATTAATCCCTCATCGCAGCTGCCGGGAGTAACAGATTAATGGTGTTAGCGGCGGTTAGCCGGGAAACGGTGTCGTCTTGTGTGGCAATTAATACAAACTAAACATGGGTAGATTCATTTGCAGTAGTGAATCGATTCTGTCTGATTCACCCAGTCTTATGATTGTCCTTATTTAATTCATTCATTAATTCATAAAAAAATCTAGTAATAAAAACATGTAATAAATAAATGGAAGGGAGGATTTACACGCATTGCAAATTGCACTTGTGTTGGAAACATATTTAAAAATCAAAATAAACACGAAAATAACAATCTTACTCAATTATATTAATAAATAATACGACAAATGTTTATACACCTCAATGTAGTAAATAATGGTTTCGTTTTTAAAGATAATATTACCAGCCAAATAAAGATGCACCTTACTAAGTACGGATTACTTGTTAATTAAATTCTTGCCTGACTACTGAAACTAACGGCCTAGCCGCGCTGGAACTGAAGACGAATAAAAAGTCACTGAGAAATGAATTGGAACTTGCGACTAGTGTCTTACAGTGACTTGACTGTCTTGCGCCCGGCGGACCTACTACGGACAGACTCGACCAGACCCTTGCGTAGTGACTACGGACGTCACATTTGAATACGGAATACATTTCTTAATTCCTTGAATTAGGGAATACGGACCGAGAGCACAAATATGCGCTGCTCGGAATTACTGACTGGCTGACTATAGGGGTTTGCCTCTGCGGACTAGTGCGGACGATGACGTGGGGGGTTTTATGGTTTTCGGCGCGACATATACGTTAGATGGAGTCCTGCACACTGCAAAATATCTCCGGCGACTTGATAACGCCCATACTATCCGCGCCGTAATTATGGTGACCCGCGTTAAATAAGCGTAGGGTTGGAAGGCCTAAACCGAGGATTGAAGAATTAATTCCGTGTTCATTTGAGAATCAGATTGGGTGTGTCGTGAGATTGAATGTATTCATTTAATTCATTCATTCATTCTCACCCATGTCTAATACAAACCCCGCTACAATTTGATGTCTTTGTGAGATAAATGGATCGTCACGTAAATCGCGGTCCAAATGCCCATACGTGATGGAGCTCACAGCTTCCGTCCGAGCAGCGCGGCGGGACCACTGCCCTTAGTACACTTAATAAACCTGTAAGGCCGTCAACTCTCATATATTTCATAGTTCTATCACACAAACGAAGTATTGAATTCCATAAGTCCGAACATAAACTTTAGGGCGCACAGTTTACACCCGCCATCCCATGCCATCCGATACCATCCCATGCCATCCGATACCATCCCATGCCATCCGATACCATCCCATGCCATCCGATACCATCCGATACCATCCGATACCATCCCATGCCATCCGATACCATCCGATTCCATCCGATACCATCCCATGCCATCCGATACCATCATGGCATACCATCCCATGCCATCCGATACCATCATGGCATACCACCCCATGCCATCCGATACCATCCCATGCCATCCGATACCATCCGATACCATTCCACATGTAATTGCAAAATGATTACGTTAATACTCTGGTGTCAAGGTTTTAAATTATTTATGTAATTTGTTTAACGTGTTATAAATGGTGCATGTAATATGATTTACGCTTCATTTACAAATTAAAAACGTGTTGCGAAGTTTTGGCACGCGATCCTGATAATTTGTTTCTGCAACTAAACACCTTGATGGCAGAAGGCACATTAGAGAAAATACATTTTTTAAACTGTTGTTCATATCATGCCATCATTTGAAAATTCTTTAATATCGGCTTTCACAAACGGCTAAGCAGTAAACATATACGCCCCAAGAATGGGATACTAAAATCCTTAATTCAATCCTTTTTCCTTTTGTTTCACGTTTATGTGTCGTGTATTGTAAACTTCATCATATTTTGTACATTCTGTATCAAATAAAATATATAAATAAATGTTCCACATTCGCTTGCGAAATAATTACAATCCTATCAAAAATTATTGTTGCAATCCCTTTCTGCATCCCATGTTATCTTTATATTGTAATAATTTTGAGTATTATCATCTAACCTATACTCCTGTGTTGAATACTATTTATTCGTATTTAATATTTTATTTAGTGTGTCTATGTTATATTTTACAGTAATTGCTTTATTTGAATATTATTGTCTATGGATACCTCAAGTATAATTATTCTTCTACCTCTATTTTCTACATATTGTATGGTAAATTATCGTTATATACCTATGCCTCAGTGATTCAAATTGTTAAATCATCATCATGACAAACTGCTAAGGCCGTTCAGGGTTTTTTTAAAAATATTATTTATAATGAATAATAAAAAATAAAAATGCTTCACATTATAATATGTGTATGATATTTATCGGGGCAAGAAATATCAAGATTTATATAGAACTAGCTGATGTGTACTCGGTCTTTAATAAAGTTATGAAGTTGTGAATTCTTGCTTGTCGTTTGGGTGCCATAATTGATTTGACAGCGAAAGTGATGCCTTGTGGCGACTATTACTATCTTTAAATAAAGAAACAAATAAACATTAATTTGAAATTTTTATTTCATTCCATTTATTTAAATTTATTTTTTCAAAATATATTTTATTAATAAAGTTCTTATGTAGGCATCTACTTGTTTTTTTCCATATTGAAAATATTCTACCCAAACAAACCTCGTCTTTTAAATATAGCCCTTGAGGTGATTTTCTCACGAAAACGGCGCTATAGAAATAATCCATTTATTATTATTATTATTAATCTGTGGCTAACCAGAGTGGTATATCTACGTGCTAACCTCAATACAACATGGTGGGTTCAATGTTTTTCATACTCATTTTAAAACGTTATAGCAAGAGTTTTACATATTGGATTTCATTCAAACTACTCTCTAAAGCTTCCCGGCACTAATGAGAACAAACTGTGCTATTTTCAACGAAACCGGTCCAGTAATTTTCGAGAATATCGAGGACAGACAGACAAACATTCGTTTTTGTATATAGAAAAGAGAAGATTAGCTCATTTCGTATAATACACAATGCTTATTGTTGGTGTGTATTGGCGACTTGGAGATGTAATATAATCATTTTTCATTTTATTCGATATTTTCCTTATTGTATGGGTTAATTAATAATAAGGATTTTAAAATCCAAAATATTAAATAACTGAATATATTTGAGACCCTAGATAACATTTCTTTAGCAAAAGTCCGTCGACTTTGAAAATAATTTTTCTTAAGTGGTTTTGCGGATCCTTTTTGAAATATAAAATTCTCCAATGGTCTCCAAGGCCCAGCCTTAAATCGCTAAATGTTTTAACGGAAAATAAGTTTTTTTTTTATAATTCCACTTCCGTTTTCTAAGGGCACACGCAAGAAGAATCCGGATCCGGCATCTGTTGCCCGAATTTATTTCTGAAATTTTGCTCATAAACGTTTGGGACTAAAATTCGAAATAAAAGAGATAGTCTGTTCACTGGCGGAGAAATGAATTTCGAGGTTCTGGAATGAGAAAGAAATTCCAGAAAGTTATAGGTACTTTAAGGTTTATTTATGACGTTATGGAAGGGATATTTTTTATTCGAATTCTATCGGTTGGATGTTGCTGCGAGTTTTGGATGTTTTACAATATCGTTTTTAGATGGTATTTTTATTATTTTCCGTTACAACGCCTCAGCTTTTTGAGGCAATCACTCACCTTTAGTGCGGATTCGTAAGCGATGTTGATCACTTTGTATGTTAATGAACCTTGACATTTTACCCATCCATCTTCCCATATGCAGCTGTAAGCCGAATAATATTAGTATGGGTACAGCATGTTCCTAGATTTCCCTGGGGAAAATTAATATTCCACCGTCGCTATAAATATTTAACACTTTACTCAAATTACTTTATATAACTTGAGTTAAACAATATTAAATTTATAAATTCTTAAAAGATTGTGATATTCAATTTGTGGCGTCATTATTAATAAATTAATTTAAAAAAATACTTTGTATGTTCACCACTATATTAATATATACATATCAAGATGTTTCGAAAGCGACGCTTTCTTCATTAGGAATATACAGAATACTAAAATATAATAATGTTAAATAACTAATAATTCTATACTTGACATTATTATTTATTAGTATCCTATATATTCCTGATGGGGAAAGCATCACTTTCGAAACATGTTGATATGTATATATTAATAAAGTGGTGAGTACAAAGTAATTTTTAATTAATTTATTAATAAATATATATATAAATTTTTATTTTAATTTTGGTATTTTTTAAAATGTAAAAATTTATTCCAGTAATAAATAACATTCTAATCAATTATCTTTCTTTATTCAGCCGAAGTATCCCCTCTTGAGAATATTTCTTTCATCTTTTAAAGCCGTAATGATATCTTCCATTATCTTAATAGCGTTAATTAATAACAGTGCACACGTGCACTCTGCACTCTGAAACTCCGAACCTTCGACTCGCATGCTTTCAGATGCAGTTAGCCAGTGGCAATCCCCAGAGTTGTATTATTGCATATATCATGGTATAATATATTATAGAGTACTCGTAGTCGACATTCAGTCAGCGGTCTACTTTTAGTAACGTGAGCCAATTATATGAGTGTTAGCCGGCAGAACATCTGGTATGTGCGCAATCCACACCATACCTATGTACCGTTTTCAGTAATTACTCCATTTTCTTTCTGTGTACTTTTTAATCGCCCGTTAAAAGTTTATTAAACCGTGTATGTAGAATAAAAAAAACATATTTTCATTTCGATGGCAGCTTGTTCTAGGACCGACTCTTTCTTAGTCAGGTTGCTTACCTTAGAAGCGCAAGAAAACAAGCTATGTAATTGAACTAACTTAGTCTCCAACAGAGGTACACAATACAATAAGTAATTACTAGTTACCTAATCATATATCAGTGTTCCTTGTGTGTGTGTCGCTTATATACATTTGTTACACCTGACGGTGAGTTTCCAAATGAACACTCCCGCTCTGAAGGGAGGTAATACACTTACCCCAAACGAGAGTTTTGTGCGGTATATAATTTGTGTGTTTACATCACATACTTTATAATTTAGGTAATCCTAGAAGGAACTATTTGGCAATCAAAATGAACTCCGTTACTATTTTTTAAGATATTGCATTTTACCGGAAAGAGCTACAATAATACATTTCTTTTAACGTTTTGCATCATTTAATGATCGACTGCGTGCGGGCCGAAGATGGGCGATGTCCGGTTAAAACGGTACTAACTAATATCTAAGTGTTACTGGAAATGGCCAAAGGAATATTAAAAGTCACGGTCGTTTTGCGATTTTATGGGGAACCCTAATGACGCCCCCCAACCCCCACCCAACGATTCGTACGTTATATTTTGACGTTTAGGTACGAGGTTTGTTCAAAAGAAAAGGTGAATTTTGAATTTTCGCGGGCTGAGTACATTCGATTATCGATTTTTTTTTATGTCGGTACACATATGTTTATCATATGTTAGCATTATCAGCCATTTTGGATTAGTCGTTTGTTTTTGACAACTGGAAAGGTTAGTCACGTTTTGTGTGTTCTTCGATTTTTTACTTTTTATTATTTTAGTAAAAAATCGAAAAACACCGATTTTTTTGATTTTTTGAAGAAATGCTGATAAGGACATAGAAAACAAAGCAAATCTAAAATATCACTTTAATCGGACTGATGATGCCTCAGAAAACGGCTATCAAGTTCCGATCAAAGCTAGGAAATTCCTCCATAGGATTAACAATTATTAACAATTTTTTTCTAAAAAGAATCAATTTTTTTTTGAAGAAATGCTGATGAGGACATATAAAATAAAGCAAATCTAAAATTTCACTTCAATCGGACTGATGATGCCTCAGAAAACGAACCTAAATAAAAAAAAATCGAAGAACACCCAACAACGTGACTAACCTTTCCAGTTGTCAAAAACAAACCACTGATCCAAAATGGCTGATAATGCTAACATATGATAAACATATGTGTACCAACATAACAACAACAAAAAATCGATAATCGAATATACACAGCCCGCGAAAATTCAAAATTCACCTTTTCTTTTGAACACACCTTGTATGTACAGGTTTAATTAAGTTTGCACGAGGATATTTTTTCCGCGCTTGTTTTTGCGTACTTTTTCTGTTACGCCCGACATTATTCCGCACACACTTCCTTAACCCTCGATTGCTTACATCAACAACTGTTGACAAATTCTTTTATTTGTTGGAGATGATTGAACGACATACATGCAGATTTTCATGAATCACATAGCACAGGTTCAAAGGTAAACCTATCGCGTACTAAAAAAACTATAATGTAAACTTCCATCGTGGTTAATTAGCTTTGAATGGGTAAGTTTTGATAAGATAAATACATGATATCGTTTATAGGGCGTTTTCGATTTCCAATATTACGACCCCAACCCGAGCATCAAAGAGGGTGAAATTTATCGGCAGGAGTATTAAGAGCAAAGTTTTCAGCTGAAAACTTGGTCAGTGTTAGCGTAAAATTGACAGCCTCTGGGAGGAGCATGCAAAATGTCATTAATTCCCTAACATAACTAACGATAAGTGGTGTACGGGGTATGGACGCCGGGCTTTTGTAATACCATTAATTGTGTGGAGTGTCAACGCTGTGCGCCGATGGGCTTTCAGGGCGGCTCATAGCACCTCGACACGGCTCCTTACTCCTTGCAGGCGGGAAGCGGGAAGGAGCGCATCATTATTGTCACTTCGTTTTTCTTCCGGAATCTCTCAGAATGCTCTCGTGATGCCAGTTTTACAATGAGTTTGGTGTAGTTATACTATGGTATACGAGTACAGATTGTTTCGCTTAGATAATTCTTTTCCCTAAAATATATACAGTTCATAATATTCTTCTATATATTTTGGAGAAATAGAATATGTATTTACAAAATTGACGACTTTCTAACTGTCAAGACCACTTATGTCGTGTGATATCATGACAGGAACAGCCAATAGGAAGTGAAGGTGAATATTGTTGAACTAGTTGACTGAATCGCTTGCGCAATATTTTCTGTAGTCCTCAAAATAAGAATAAATGTTTTCTCAATATAAAACCTATGTCATTAAGTTGACTCTACTTTCCACCTAGCATAGGATAGGTACTACCTATACGCTCGAAGCTTTCCTGGTAAAGCGCAGCTTCGTGTAAGAGAGGCCATAATGTTCTCGCTAATGCAGTTCTCTCCACCCCTCCCACCTCCCTCTAACTTCTGCCGCCTGCTCCATGAGCGGGTGAGGCCTAATGCACCCGCCCGCCAGAAGAATATTTTATCACCAGCATTTCGCTACTGATGACAGGTGGCTCTATTGCCGTTTTGTAATTTATCGCAACACTCCAGCTGGAAAATCTGTCGCGAAAAATAAACGTTTCAGGAATACTTTCTCTAATAACTTTCAGTGTCTCACAGAATATTTGCACCCTCGTTGCGTAGGTGCCATTAAACATCTACACGTTTATTGTTTTAATTAGTTCATCTGTGTTTTAGAGAAAATTGGTTGAATTTAACTAGCCATGATACACATTATGAAATAATTTTACTAATTGATAAACTAAAGTTTTTAAGACAAGATTTTTGTGCATAGCGCAAAGGGTAACAATTATTTTTATAAACAATAATTATTAGCCTGAAACACTCATCCAAATTAAAAAAACCTTCCGGGTTTGCGATAAGCCGACGTAGCTCAACGGTAGAGCATCTGACCGGCAATCAGAAGGGTGCAGGTTCGAGTCCTGTCGGCGAGATTTATCTTTTCTCGGAAGGTTTTTTCAATTTGGACGAGTGTTTCAGGGTAATAATTATTGTTCATAAAAATAATTTTACCCCGGAGAACCCTTTTCACTGTGCATTATAATATTAAAGTTTACGAAGAACCATTATTTATGTGTACCAAAATGAGCAGTTTCTACAATTTTAAGTCTTTGTTTCGTGTTTTTAAATAAATACATGTATAGATATTAAATTCCGATGCCACCACAATTGAAGTGGTTTACGGAATACCAATTAACTCGCGATTATTCCTTTAAATTGTCAAACAACCGTTGGCGCCACAATGAAGGAGAACCTCGCTACTTTGCTAGTGTATGTATTGGGTATCATGGTAAGGGGGGAAGAGACTCCACGGGCTGTGTCAGAGGAACCGGCCTCTGTCGCCCGGCAAACATTAATTGAATTTTACGCAAACCGCCCACTCTTGTGTGTTCCGTGAATAGTAAACATCCGGCAAACTGACACAAATGGAAGGCGGTCCCACCCCCTACTCCATATTCCATACTCCACCCCAGGGTAGTCAAATGTTTTACGTTTCGAGAACAACCAAAGACACACCCGCACCGACAAACGTCGGCTGAATATGCGGATTATTGATTAGAACGTACCGAGAACGTAACACGTAACGCTGCGAGCTGCGACCATGTAACGCGTAAAGGGAAGGCTCGCTTTGTCAATCGAGCGGTGACTTATTGATTGGAGAGGGGTTGTTTGCTAATTATCTTTAACTTATTTATTGGAAAGAGTTTCGTTATAATTGTTTTCCAATGATTGATTACAAGATTTGATCGAACCAAATAATGTTTATTTATTGCTTTTCTTTTGGAGTTATTGAGTGTAAGAGTATTGTCTATAGCAGTGGCGTGCATTCCATACGGGCTGAAACGCTGTGAAAAACAAACCTTTTTTTGCAACTACAAATATAGATAGGCTTGTGAAAATACAAAGAATGGTATAAAAAATATTATATTTTGTAAACAATATTTTTTTGTGATTTTTCTTAGTCCTCAGGCGGTCCTGTACTGTGGAGTACTAGAGTTATTTAATTTGATGTCACTTAATTAGGTCCGCCTTCCATGTCATTTTAGTGTTGTTTTTAAGGTTATTTCTTTCAGCGAGACTTCAGTTCTTGAAAATAAATTACAATTGAAAATTTAACAGGAAGCAATCACTTTGTGGAGACATAAATTTAATTAAAACATATTTTTGTTATATAACACCAGTTTATTGAGTACATAAACCAACCGGTTTCGGTTCAGCCTGAACCTTCTTAAGGGTTATATAAATATATACTAAATTAAAAACAGAATTACAATAAATGAGAAAACATAGAATAGAGGGAGAGAAAAAATATTAAAAGTTGGGATAAATTTCTGCCGCAGTTTTTTTATTCAGTTGGCCACAAAAATCAGCGGAAGATGATAATAAAATGGCCATTTTTAAATATTTAGCGCACAGTTTTGCAAAACTACACACAGCCTACCTTCGGTCATAGAACAACGCACGCCACTGGCCAATATGTAATAATTTTCGTATAATATAGGTACAATTCCTTTAAATTATACACAGGGTGTCCGGGAGGTGGTGGATAACCTTTCAACGGTGAATGTTTAGTAAAACGTCCCACAATTGACACCCTTGCTCACTCTCTTCGGTGCCATGATCAGAAATAAAGTACTTTTCTCAGTCTGTTATAAATAAATACATTAGGTACTATTATTGCTCCACTGCTGTTATAAATAAATACATTGGGTACTATTATTGCGCTACTGCTGTTATAAATAAATACATTAGGTACTATTATTGCGCTACTGCTGTATTTTTTTTAGGAAAGTCTCGAACTTTAAATTTGAGTTTTGATAATTTTTTTACCCGAGGTTGAGCTCTAGTGGTGTAATTTTTTTATGGAGGCCTGGCTGGTCAGTCGGCGAGAAAGTTTCCCATTTAATACAGATTCTACAATAGCATTTATTTTATTAGGAACAAATATTATTACTATTATTTTGAATGAGGAGCCACCGTCACAGAACTCGTTTTTGTTCCAAATCTGCTTAAAAAAGAGGAATATGGAAGTTAATTTTCAATGAAATCTTTAAAAAATATCAACTACATCCATTCCACGTCACACGCGTGCAAACAAAAGTGGTAGATACTCTCAGTATCGCCCTAGTGAAAGACCACCATTCAGAATAGAAACTTTACTTGTAATGGATTTTGCCGTGTTTGGTGACAAGGTCTGAATAGCCAGTACTTCCCCACCTTCCTCTTCTCCATCTCCTGCCCATATCCTTCAGCCTCACAACATACCCCAATTAAAGATGCCATAGTCTCACTGGCTCCGGCTAGCAGGAAGCATCTGGGACTCTTGTGCGGTATTCACAATAAAAAAGACCCTTCAAGATAGGGATGCTGCAAGAGTAACTTTTAGTCAACGAATTCTTGCAAAATTAGATGAAAACCCAGGGTTTTTCAACAAAATTCTATTGAGGTTATCTGAATTTCATTTTGCAAATAAAACTGCATTGGTTAACATTTTTGTCTCGTTTATTTGCAGGTGTGTTGAAATTCTTGACTCGTTGAGGCGACTCGTCAAGACGGTAGCAACAGAATGATGCGTGCATCTTTATGGTTCGTAAGTCTAAATTTTAAACTACACATTTAAAAGAAAAGCATTCATCTCCCCCTAGGAGTACTATAATAGTAATTATTTACAATCCAACAACATTTTAAGTGAAAAGATGCCACCCACTAAGAAATCATGAACTCATTTCATTCATTCAACAATCACCATAATCTAATAATATAAATATATATACAATTAAACTTAAAAGTATAACGACCACGCTTAAGTTTATGGATTGAGATATATATATGTATGTATATTTACTATAGAACAGTAGGTTAAATGTTTATTTGAACTTACCAAGGGCGATGTTAGGTATTTCGTTGGGGTAAATGCCTGTAGTAAAGTTCAGGAGAATACTCTGTCGGCCGAGGCCAAGAGCGTCGATAAACTCCAGTCACTTGATATTTTTATATCATCCCCGTCCCGTCCACGTCAGTCTCCGCCAATGTGATTAGCTGTCACTTAAAGGTCTCTACTCAATCATGGCCCCTTCACTGGCCCCTTCCTTCACTCCTGCAAATTGTTCGTTTTCTTGATCGTCCTCCGTCCTCCCCTTCTCAATGAGCAAACTTCCATATAAAGAGAATTTACGGAATGTTTTTGTTATGTAAAAGGCCAAACAAAAAATGTTTACTTATACATTATTTAAGCTTAGGTAAACCTTTTGTTTGTTTTTTATTTTTTTTTCTACGTAAACCATATCCTAAGGCAATATTGTGACCGCCACCATCGTAATCGGCCCATTCTAAACCCTGAAGATAATTTTATTTATTATTTCAAATGATAAACTAATGTTTTTATAAGACAAGATTTTTTATGCATAGTACAAATGGTAACAAATTATTATAAGCAATAATTATTATCCTGAAAAATCATACAAATTGAATAATCTTCCTAGAAAAAATACATGCTGCCGACGGGACACAAACCCATAATTTGTTACCATATTTGTGCTATGCATAAAAAATCTTGTCTTATAAAAACATTAGTTTATCATTTAAAATAATAATATCTGGCAAGTAAAAAATATTCTTACAAATAAAATGTAGATTCGATAGAATCTCGACGCCACCTAGTGAGAGAGTTAGCACTTACAATGCCTTTCCCACAAAAATAAAGATGGTTGTTTCCAATCAGAAAAAATGTAATAAGCAATGATTGTAGTCTGAAGAACTAGTACATGTTGACTAATTTGGCGGGTAATGAATAACCTGCCGTAGCTCAGTGGTAGAGCACTTGTCCGGTAAACAAAAGGTCGCGGGTTCGTGTCCCGTCGGCAGCGTGTATTTTTTCTCGGAAGATTATTCAATTTGTATGATTTTTCAGGTTAATAATTATTGCTTATAATAATTTGTTACCATAATTTTATTTTGTTCCATACATTTAATGATATACATAGGTTATAAAATAAACTTTATTTTTATATATTGTAAGGGGGAAAAACATAGTAAATGTAGTTAACAAAAAAGATTAACTAAATACAATATATATTTATGTATAATGCATGTATAACAAAAATTCCACATAAACAAGGTCAGGACGTGGGTATACTTAGGATTAGTTAAGAGCAGTTCAAATTGATTTATTATGGAATTAACATTTTTTTATATCTACCTACATCAAGTAGATATAAAATATTATCACTATTACCATCTCATGATTCGATTTACTTGACTGAATTTATGTTACTTTATTTGAGCTCTTTGAGAAAAGATCTTAACTACATTAAAAATCCTAACCAAGGAAAGGAAAAAGGACAAACATTCCCCCCATGAAGCTGAGTGATACGTAATTCAATCTTTTCAATATTACTCAATAATATTATCTTTTTTTTAGTACTCAATTTTAAATATTTTTTCCTCATGGGACCAACCAGTACCTATCAAACACATATAAATAATTATTTATTCTATAATATTTGTTTTTCTTATCTCTTAAAGTAATATTCTTCACATCTCTTTATACTTAATTGTTATAATTTTTTCTAGATATATTATAATACCATACTATGTCAATACCAGCTTTTTTTTCCTTTCTATTTTTGTATAATGGCACTTCATATGAACTAAACTTGTCAATTTGACTGTCCTAAAACGAGATTTGTTCCCAGTTGGGCAACTAATGTTTTCTTGCATTGTATTGTTTAATAATGTGTGTTTCAAATTTAAAAAAAAAAAATATATATATATATATATTTATATAGGTGCCTACATTCATAACCATATTCTTTTTACAAATCAAGTGAATTTTATAGGCTCAAGTAATAACAGTCTGTAATTTGTAAGTGCCTTTCAAAAAGACTTCTAATTATAGTGAGCTACGCAAGAAATAGTAAAAAACAAATTTTGATAAATTGGAAGATTTCAAAACAGTAAATATTCTAATTAGCCTTTGTAACGTACAATGTTTTTATTAAATAGCAAATACGTCTATGTATGTACGTTTAACAATGTCTTAGCTGTATTTCGTTTCATTATAAAGCTTCCGTTGTAAATAATATATTTCTATAACCCATACATAGTGTTTGTACGAGGAAATAGATTGTTTACTTGGAGTTTTCGTATTGCCAGTTTATATCCCGCAAATGGAACTTTTATCTCCCGTGATGGGCGCACGTGGAATAATATCCGACCTGATATTTCCTTCAATTTAATCATTCGTGGAAGTGTTTCTTTTGGATACAGAATTTTGCGGCCCTACAATAATACATTAGAATACGCTACCTGTTTATTATGTCGGAGAATCCCAACGAGGTCAAGATTTCCCCAATTAAGCTGCAATGCGGAGTGTCTAAATCAAAAGTTTGCTCACGGGACTAACTTTAATGCTACTGTTGGCTGCTTTCTCTCGAAAATATTTTCATATTGTGCCACTTTACTGAACCTATGCAGATATTATTATAATGAATTCGGTTTTTTTAATTACCGTCCAGTTTCTATTATTTTTGACTTCATAAAACCATACAGGAGAAGTTATACTGGTGGTCACTGATTATTTTGACTGAAAATACGTGTATTGTGTAAAGCCTAGAATTAACCAGATCACCAATAATACGTACACGTTAAACCAAACACTTACGAATCCAGAATACAACTTAAATTATGTTAAATATTGCACAGGATATTAAATTACAGATTTAAAAATATAGAAAAGAAAAGAAAATTTCTGCATTTGCAGATGCTGTTCAGATAAGGTTCAAATTTATGGGACAAAATGTCAAGAATGAAAGAATGAATAAGATAAATATGATCTATATTTGCAAATGAACTGTGCCGGGATAGCGTATTTAGATATGAATGGAATTTTTTTTATCTATCTTTTGTTCTGAGAATTCAGAATGTCGGTCTTTCTGTTTTCCGCGCTGCCGTCGGTGATAAAATTCCAATACGCAATACCGCGTGTCTTGAATAAAAGAAACTTCTCCGATGTGAGAGATGTTTTTGTGGGAGTAAATCAGTCTGAGGAGACGACCGGCTCCTTGTTAGTGACACGCTAATCCGCGACAGCAGTAATACAGGAATGGCAGTAGCAATGACCAGCGGTAAACAAATACTCCAGTCCAGCGCGCGTCCATCCGCGGACAAGGTCATCACTCCGTCAGTCCGCAGTCGTCTGGTGCCCGCTGCCCGCTGCCCGCTGCCCGGCTTGTTTAGTCTAGCGAGTAGCGACCGTCTGCGGCTGCGGCTGCGGCTGCCGCTGATGCTTGTCATTACGAGAAGTTGACACTCGCCGGACTTACATATTATATTATACCGGACGCAAGGAGAGCATTCCTGGCATTCTTGCTGAATGCAACTTCACACATATTGCACATTCACTCTCCGTAATGCTTTTAATAAAAAAATAATATGATACTGGATTGTTTGTATCTTTCCTAAACACTTTTATAATTATAATGAAGAATGTTTCGAATTAATCGCTCGACACCCATTTTTGTCAACGCCATCTATTTTTTGGACTACCGTATTTATTAAATTAATAACAATATATTTTTTTAAATGGATTAAAAATTACTTTGTATTCACCACTTTATTA